>DWCF01002123.1:0-25667 GCA_018230265.1 Delias oraia | reverse complement strand
TAACCTCATTTCTGATTTTATCTCGCAGCGAAACTCCGAGCATTGCCCTCTCCATAGCTCGCTGAGTGACTCTGAGCATCACATTCAGGCCCGTCGTGAGCGACCACTTTTCTGGTTAAATATAGATTTATATTTAATAATATAAACTTCGAAAAATTTATGCAGAACCAAAGTCGCAAATATTTCCGTCCACGCCCTAGGAACTTGATACGGCGGTATTAGTTAATACAACAATAATAAAAGCTGGTTTACATTTCCAATCGACTGTTCTTTTTATTACAAAGGGACTGGCCTATAAAAACTGAAAATTTTCAAAAAACGCAGGTCTGGACAACAACAATACCTAACCGACAATAACAATCGCTTTTATTGTTCTCTCTTATAAAGTAGAGCAAGCAACTTTGATATGAACAGTATTAGTGATGAAGGGGCACTTTTGCGAGTCAATTTACAATAATAAAGCTAACATTGGTTTAGAAGATATACCTCTACGAGAAGAACCAACAAGAAACTCATTGGGTTTAATTCTTTTTCTCACCAAATATGCAATAGTTGGTGTTTGCTAGTTTAAAAGGTACCAGTTGGTGCTTGTGCAGAAGTTTCCATACATCTTTTGAAAAAATAATTCCATGTTTTTAAAATAAATCTAATTTAAAATTAGAATTGTGAGCCAAACAAAAATTATTATTTTTTAAATGGCCAGTACTGCAGAACGGTAATTTCATAGGCAACCTATGATATTTATTTTCTTGAATAACTCCTTTGTTCTATAGCGGACGACGGAGCAGGTCTCCTATATGGTAAGAGAACATCGCCGCTCATGAACAACCGCGTCACAGTCTGCACATTGTGTTGCTGACTTTTTACGCCGCTTAAGCGGCACATTTAAGGACCTCCGATATTCTCACTCTACAAAACAGTACGAGTATCGTTTCACGCTGAGTATTCTGTGAGACCGTGGTATCACTTCGGACGAGCCGGCCCAATTAGTGCGTCAGCATGGCTTTCCCACGATTTAAAATAAAAATATTCACCTGAGATTAAAATCCGCGTCAGCTCGATGGAAGGCCTCGATCGCCCTCTCCGACTCTCTCGCCGCTCGCTCGTAAGCGCGCCGGGCTCGCTCCAGGGAACCCGCCACCGAGTTCAACGCAGCCATTTGTTTTGCACCCTCGTTTAAGTGTTGCTGAAAATATATTTCACGTACAATTTACATTTTCCTAGCGCTACGCGAAAATCTAAAATTTTATTCATTTCAAATAATAAATAAACAGACACATTAATATTTACATCTCTCATCATGAAAAGAGCATACACTGTCTTTTAAGGCCGGCAAAGCAACCGCGGCTCTGCAAGGGCTGGGGGTATCCATGGGCGGAGGACCGCTTGCTCTAGGTGAGCCTCCTGCTCGTTTGCCACCGTTAATATAAAAAAGTATATACCAGCCGCAAGCACTAATAAAGGTAACGAATCTTTGCGTTATATTGTAACTTTGTGAGAGAAAATTAATTGTTTTTATATTATCTTTGTGAGAAAAAATAAGTTATTTCTATATTGTTTACTATTGTTACTTTATAAAACAAAACTTAATTCTTATTAAACAATAATAGAGCTCAACACGGCCATATGTTTTGCACGCTCGTGTAAGTATTATAATTTAAGAATTAGTTGTACCTTTGTGAGAGAAAGTAAATTATTTTTATATCATAAATAATAATAATAATAAAAGATCATATAGAGTACCACAACACTGTTCTGTACCTATTTCATCGTTGTCATCTATATTATATCTAAATGATAGCTTATATAGCATCACTTCAGACAAATCTACAAAGCTACCTCAAAATCTTCCACCTGCATCCCATGATGTAATTTATAATTACATCATAAAATCAGTACGGTTTTAATTAATGAGCATTGAACAGATACAATTAGCGAATTCCTAATAAGATTGCAATGAATGCCAAGGCCGTGTAACAAGTGTTTTGTTCTGTTTCCTTTTCTGACGTAAGAGCTAGCGCGAATCGCTGATTTTCAATTCGCAACATAACAATTGGCCAAAAGTTTGAATTCTAGAATCTTGCATACACATATCACCAAACTTAAAAATATAACACTTTAGGCCGAAATACAATCTTCATGCGCAGCCATAGATTTAAAACATTTGAAAACGTGAACTCATATTAGCTCAGTTTACGAAGAAAACAGTACGAACGTATTCGTCGCTTATACACGTATTATATATTACAAATTATCACTCAATTTCGGAAGCTATATGGTCCCGAGCGACAGACGAAGTAGATATTAATTATCAAACCATTGACAAGAGATTATAGTTGCAAATGCAATCTATTTCCTCAATCGCAAGTATTTCGGCAAAGCTAAGAAACGACGTATGAATAAAATAATTGTAAAATAAATGCGTCGAAACAGGTTTTTTTAATAATCCATAGGTATATAATAAAAAATATACATAGGTATATAAACAAAAGGTACAGACCTTTCTTTCTTCTCGCAATTCCTTGGCGAGCATGAACAACTCGCGTATGACATTTGACTGTAAGTTCTCCGCAACAACTTCGCGTTGACCAGCGAAGTCGCCCAACTCTTGTAGCAACTTTTTGAATGCCTTACATGGTGTGTACCTAGAACAAAACATTATATAGGCCATAGCTATGACTAAAATATAAATTTTTGCTGAGTTCATAATGTAAATTCAAAACAACAGGAAAAAATTAATGTCCATGACTTATTATTCATCAAAGTTAAATGATAGAGTTCACTCATCGACACTAGTTATGACATTTTAAACATATTTATTTTTATTTGGCTGGAATATAATTGTATGTCTCTTTATGTAATCATTCTACTACGTTCTTATAACCATTTCAGCCGTAGGACGTGCACTGCTGGACATAGCCCCCCTTCGGACCTCCATGCGTAGCTTGGGAGCCTGATATTTATAAGGTTTTTCATGATGGTATACAAACAATTTTAATATCTATATATATAATATGTATTATAAACATACATAAAGACAATTCAACTTACTGATATTCGTCTTCTTCTTTTCTTTTGGGTTGGTAGTTTTTTACGAGTCTCCTGAAAATATAGTTACCGTCAATAAAAAAAAATGAAAATGAATAATATAATAATGTCACCCTATGATCCTATGAATTTGATTTCAACTCCGGCACTCGACGGGACTTTTGGGTTCAATGAAACAAACCCAAAAAATGTAAAGCAGATACAACAACTTATTATAGTAACGACAAGTGAATCAATAATGTTAACCATTATTAAAGTCGAAATGAAAAATATTTATTCCAAATTAGATCACCTCATGAACGTCATAAAATTCCAAAGTGTCAGCTAATTGTCCTACAGCCCGCTCACTGTTTATGATATAATTTTAATGAGTTTTAAAGGAAAATACAAAGTCATATGTAGATGTAAAGTATGATATGTTTTCAGAGCATCTTTGCATATAAGTTTTAAAAGTGCACCATGAAGCGAGAGGTATCAGGTTCGAATCGCGCTCCGGACAATTATAATTTAATTTATAAGTTATTCGGTCTCTGGAAGGGCTTGACAGTGGCCGGGCGAGAGTCTTAATACTGTCGCACTCGTAGCAGATCCATACTAAGGCATATGCTGACGCACTAATTGGGCCGGCTCGTCCGAAGTGATACCACGGGCTTACAGAATACTCAACGTGCAACGGTACTTCTTTGGTGTTTCGCAGAGTGAGGTCCTTAAAAGTGTCGCTTAAGGCGTAAAAAGCCGTCAACAACAGCGCGGACTGTGGCGCGGTTGTTAATGGGCGGCGGTGTTCTCATACCATATAGGAAACCCATCTGCTCCCTTGTCCGATATAGAATAAAAATGGCCTTAATCTTATATAGAGAGCTTCTGTTAACACATAACGATAGCTCTCTATATAAAAAATATCTTTCTATATAAATTCACCATTATGACATAGGTAGACAGTGCGTAGTGGCTAATTCCACGTACGTCATATTACGCAACCATAAAAAATTGCAATTAGTCATTGCCTTCACATAAATAGCGATAATTAAGAAAATACCAACTAATCAATGTAATTGATAGACAATTGGAAAATTATACGTTTTGATTGGTAATTCAGTGAAAGTTGACATTCTACTACTTAACATACAAAATACTGGTTCCAACTTATCCTTACATACACTTATGTAAGACGAAGAACTTTTATGTTTCTCTTTCGTCAAGTTCTTGAGTGAAAGCATCGACGGCTTTCCATATAAATGTGTTGTATAATGGAAACGTTACAAGCGAAATAAATCAAATGTCTTTTTGTAAATGTAAAATTTAAAACACAGAATAAAACATTATAGAATCGTATATACACGCACACAATTGATTTTTATTTTGACAAAACACAACAATGGTTGGACCAACTTTGCATTAAAATGTGTCATTGTGGCGTGGCATAATACATTCGCGTTAGTTGTACAATAAATTTCGTTTTAAACTTACCTAAGTTTTCCTGCGTATTCTAGTTCTATAGCGCATCTCTCCTTAACGAAAACACCGTATTTATCTAGGAAGTCTATCCCCTTGTGGGTATGGGCGGCTAAGTTATCATATTGATCCTGTGAACAAAGTAAAAACAACAGTTAGATATATTTCTGACACGGTTAGAATTCATTACGAGCTATAGAAACTAAACAATCAACGTAGAAGAAAAGAACTAATAATACCAATACGACTTGGGCACCTTCAAGAAAAGAGCGTACATTTTCCTTAAAGGCCGGCAACACACCAGTGGCTCTGCAAGGGCTGGGGGTTTGCATGGGCGGAGGACCACTTGGCCTAGGTGAGCCTCCTGCTCGTTTGCCACCGTTAATATAAAAAAATACAACTCTTTGATGTTTTATTTTCCTCTTAAGAGGAATCAAAACTTTCTTTGATACATCGTAATAATATTGTTTAATAAAAATATCACAAAAAAACTGGTTCAGATGTTTTAAGAAAAAACATTTATTTGTTATGAGTATGAACAATTGGTCATACAGAAGGAAGTTAATCGCGATAGTTAGCAGCGGCGGAAACTGACGCAAATGATAACCGATTTGATTTCACAATGCACTATAATTCTACAATATTTATAAAAAGGTATAATGTTTATCTAATTATTTCGCTTCGATTACGAATAATTCGAAAATAAAAATTCTCGGCCGGCTCGTCCGAAGTGATACCATGGGCTCACATAATACTCTTCGTGAAACGGTACTTGTAGTTAGTTTCGCTTAGTGAGTGAGGATATCGGAGGCCCTTAAAAGTGTTGTTTTAGTGGCATAAAAAGCGGCCAACACAACCAATGCACGGACTGTGGTATCTACGAGCGGCGGTGTTCCCTTAACATATAGGACACCCACTTTTGCTCCGTTGTCCGCTATTCTTAAAAAAAATGATTTAAAATGTATATTACGAAAATAAAAACCTACAGAATGATTTTATAATTTTATTATTAATTATAAAATAATTCTTTGAATAAAAATAATTGATAATAGTTTTTCTTATATTTGCATGTTCTCGATCTATCGATGGATGAAACTAGTTATTCATTTTATAGGTTTGAAAAACGATATATTTACAAGCAATAGGCTACTGCAAATTTTGTATTGAACAATTATACAGGTTATGTGATTTCCATAAAACCTAGCGTAGGATGCGCAGGCGACTGCAACGCTGTCACACGGTGCGCCCGCCCTTGACTGTCGCACGATTGAATGGGTGCAACGACATCTTTGCCTTGCCACTATCAGACCTTATCATTACTTCATAAAATCAACGTTCAAAACGGCTATTGAGACGGCCATTCGGTACGGACAACGGACTACAGAGACTAATGATCTAAGTAGCTACTATTAATGTGATTGTAGTGACAGTATGGAGATATTTAGAGCCAATTGAGAATGCCTACAATGTAATCGTTTGAAATGTGTTTTTTTTCCTATCTAGTTACAGTGCAAGTACACAATAATACAAATTATCATTCATTTTGCTTTCTTGGTTCGTTTTAGAGCCAGGTTAAGAACGTCGAGCCTTAACTTTGATTTCAATCACCGAGAGTAACACGACCTTAACTTAGGTTGTTAAGCTATATTGCTGTCGCGAAGGAAAATTACAGTATTAAGTTAGAAATCCCTAATGTTAAGATTGGCTTAGCATAAATAAGTGTCGATGAACAACTTCCGGTTCTTCCAGAAATATATCGTCCGTAACGCCACCCGCTCGATGATTTGCTACTATTAATTACGTTTAATAACACAAAACGGGCGCCAATACAAAACGCGTACATACGATCAATATCAAGGGCCCAGCCGACTATACAAGTGGCCACGAATAGCTCAGAAACGTAGGGCTGGAATCAAAACACTTCCGAACAAGGTTCGAGTGTTGTGAATTGTACAATGCGTAATACAATAGTTAATTTCACAATACGTTCACAATAAATACTAAACACAATTTTGGATTTTATACGCAAACATGTCACACTAGCCATATCGGTTTCAACAAAGCAAAGTCAGTGAAACAACTCAATTTTTGCATTAGCAAAGCATTTTGCAAATGCTTCTATAGCTCTCGAACGTACGCATAAAAAAAAACTGTCAAGTGTTTATAGCAGACATAATAGCAGTGCAAATGTAAATGGAATATTTCTACATATAACATAATATTAATCAATGATTTATCCTTGATACGCTATCTAGAATCATTGCAAAATTATTTACTTTTATTACGCAAAATCCAGTTCTTTGGTACCGATTAATACTGCATACATATATGTTATATATGACATAAGAATACATACTCGAATTAAAAATATTAAATGTTATTAATTGCATCGTTAATAACATTTAATTGTCTGCTTCTATTAATAATAGTACACGATATATCAACTATTTCAGTAGCTTACACGCCCGAATCGCGTGTTTGTTGACTGATAGTGAAATATGGCAGCATACACAATGCCAGTATTGTGTATGCTGCCATATAGTGAAGGAAGAGAGCCTTATATGTGCCTACTATTTTAAGTGTTGTTCTACTAAATATAACCACCTAAAATAGATTTAAAGTAAAATGTGTTGCCACCTTTACAACACCACGTAAACGGCATTAATGTATGATTTGATTATATCAAATCCATATTAATTTATCGCCATTTTATAAATATGTTACTTGGTAACAGTGCAAAATACAGTTTAAATTATGTAGTATGTAATTATTTATTGTATTTAATTTTAACACTTATAATTATCCCTAATTAAACATATATTATATTATAATATTTATAAGAATATAATTGTAATAAACGTAGAATATCCTTAAAATTGTATGTTTTTTATTTTTACCCTATTTTTTCACAGTATAGCGGACAACGGAGCAGGTGGGTCACCTATATGGTAAGACAACACCGCCGCCCATGGACAACCGCGTTACAGGCCGCGCATTGGTTATGTCGCCGGCTTTTTACGCAACTTAAGAGGCATTTTTATGGGTCTCCGATATCATCACTCATTCTGCGAAACACAGTTTCACGCTGAGTATTCTATATATATCAATTTTGGGACTATATCACTTATCAGAATGGCAGTATGTATTTTAAACAGCGAACGGTGTGTCCAACATAATCCATAAACATTCCATACATGATATTATAAACTTAAATCGCGACAGGCATTCATTTAGTACCGTTGGTTTACCCGACTCTAGAATCTCGTCTAACGAGGTTTCTTTCATAATTGCGACTCGACTTGTACGCATCATCAACACTAGACGATAAAAAATAAATAAATTGCTTCTCATTATTATTTTAATTAATCACTTGAGTGTGGTGTATCTGACAGACCAATTCAGCATTTTACGCTTGACATTAATTCGTCTAAGAAAATAAATGAGAAATTAAATGTATCAATAAAAATGGAATCAACAGTTCCTTTTACAACTTTACACATGTTTTTGTGTTTCGACACAAAAACCACTGAATACATTCAAAATGATTAGATGATTTTTTATTTTCGACATTTCAAAGTTGAACATCGCAAAAGTCGACGTCAACTAAGGGATTCAATATAATTATTAACTGTTTCAGAGATTTCTATAGCTTACGTGTGTCTGTTATCTTACAGATACACGTATCGGCCGGTTAGTTTAACCACACTATCATGTATGTACTGATGAAAGCGTTTAAGTGTGGAATTCGTCTCTACATTAGAGGTGGGGTCCACCATCATCAACGACAAGTGTTTGCAGTGATCACCTGATATTACAGCCTTAGTAAATTTGTGTATCGATGTCATAAAAAGTGAAAGGTGCCGGTCAGACCTGTGTCGGTTCAACGGCCATGTTGAGGCTCTGTAGGAGTCCGTATACGTGGGAGAACTTGAACCACAACCATTTTCCAAGTAGCGCAATACGATCCCAGTGCGAATACATAGCGGATTATATTTAATACAACTAACGTGCTTAACTATATCTGGTCATTAGCCCGTCTCTAGAAATATTAAACTCGTATGAAGCTTTAGTGATAATGCAGTTGTAGAATACTATTTTCTTGATATTAAAGAGGCCTTGATTTTATTAAATTCTTGTTTTAGTAACCTTTAAGTCAAGTAAATGTTAAAATATATTATAAATCAAATGTTTAAATTTAAAAGTGCACGCCTTTTAATTAAAATTCGCTTTAAATATCAAATCTGCGACACATAGACATTCTTAAATTCTTAATATTCGCCAAAACAATCTCAATGACATGTAGATTCATTTCAGAGAGCATTGTTAGTTGTTTTGCAAACATAATTGTAATTTAGCGAATGAGTTATGACCGGCCGGCGCCATTGCGAAGGAATGCATAGTACGTTAAGACTTTAGAACATCAGTATTCCGTACACATAAGCGGTTACCGACACACGTGTAACTGGCTACTTCGGCTTATTATTATAATGGCCAGGAATTAGAGACTATAGGAATCCGATTATATCAATTTTATTAACACGTGGCGTAACTGGCGTCAAGGATGTCCATGGGCGGCGGACCGATGTACTGTATGAGTGTATTGTCTGTTTGGGACCCCAAATTGAAAAATTATCGGTTTCTTCAAGCTGAAAATATTATTGTTATTATTTATAAATATTGCTAATATTCGGCTAGTAAAGGCAACATATCGAAGGACCGAGACCGGTTGCAAATTATAGATCTCACGTAACCACATTTTTATGTACCTACTACCAAGTCTACAACAAAATTAATTATAAAAGCAAAGACGGACGACTAGGTTAACTGATATAATAATGATTACCAGTCTAATTTCTTAATGTAACTTTGAGTGTCTTTAGATTATGTGCTAACAGATACATGCGTGACGTGTCTATTGTCTAGTTTCTAAGATAATATCCTCGCTAACGACATTGTCAATAATTACAACGCGAGCATTGGCTTTGTGTATGGTTCATATGCCATGCGATCTCGTTTAAATGCCAGTGGCGAAAAAACATCGATAAACATCTGTTTTTTTATAGTATAGCGGACAACGGAGCAGGTGGGTCGCCTGAATGGTAAGAGAACACCTCCACCCATGGATGATCAAGCGCGCCTCAGTCCGCGCATTGGTTCTGTTGTCGGATTTTTACGCCGCTTAAGCGGCATTTTTAAGGGCCTCCGTCATCTTCACTCTGTGTACTCTGTGAGCCCATGGTATCACTTCGGACGAGCCGGCACGATTAGTGCGTCCGTATATGCTTCACCACGGCTCTCCACCGTGTTAAATCTTCAGTAACGTATTTACTAATGAGTTATTTAATATATTTTCCTACAACTATCACTAGGATGTCTTCCTCCGAGAATCGGATTTGGCGTGGTCCGCTGTAGAGGGGATGTTTGACTCAGAGACTGGACTGTATCTCAACGGCGTAAGGGATGATATTAAGAACCCTAATTTTAGTATTCGTTTTACCCTCCTGAAGGCATATTGATGGCTTAAATAATTGGATTATTCAGATCCTGTAGTGTATCGGGGCATTCCGCTATGCACTTTTAAAAATATGTAATTTGTTACTTTAACGTATCAAAGGATTGTGATGACTGTCAAAGTACCGCTCTTCAACGACCTTCATCCAATGGTCTATTGTTAAGCGAAGCTTAAATACCTTGGTTTCCTATACAATATTTAAAAAACAATCTGGCCTCTGGTTATAATATAAAGTCCTTAGGAGACATATTCATTCATTGTGTTAATTTGGACCTTTTATTTATTTTTAACATATAGATTCTCAACAACAAAAAAATACTCATACCAGACACTTGTTGGACCACATATATTTCCTTAAAACGCAATAGTTTCCATTTGCATTTATGATTCATTAAAAAGCGGACATGCACGTACGATTCACTTAACTTTACCCACAGTATGAAAGAACAAAAAGGAAAATTGATAATTGTAAGTAACCTTTCACACGCCGTTCATACATTTATTTCCGTTTTATCTCAGGATTGAGGAGTCACACCGGATCTTTGGTGCGACAAATCATTTTATGATTCATCCACGACCGCTCGTCGAAAACTAATTTATTACTCATCAGCTTTATCAGACAACAATACTTGATATTTCCCCGATAAGATAGTGGAAACTTACAATGAGTGCATGCCATCTTAACTTGAGTTTGTTACTGAAAATACGGTTTGATTTTATTTGTTTAAATCGGTAAGAGATAAATATTTTTACCAAATAGCATTAACTTATAATAGACTTATATTAATTCGACGTGTATTTTTTATTTATATAATATCTATTCAAATCTCTTTATTACTCACACATTAATAATAAGTACGTACGAGGTTTTTTTCCAGGATTTAGTATTTGATTGCAAAGTTTACCAAGTTTGTGTATATAAAAATACCTTTGGATGCCCCGTAGTTTAAGCGTAATCACTATGCACTTTGGATAAAACATACTATCCTCTGTATTAAATATTTGAATGTAGTCTTATATTGCCCATTCTGCCTATACATATTACATAATTAATAACAAACAGTGGTTATAAAAATAAAATATCTTATGTAAATAAGTTTCTGACTCATTATATTTTTTTATAAACGACATATAAAACAATGGCTCATGATGTACAAAAAAATTATATATATATAAAAGAGGAAGTTCTAAATTCGAGTATTATTTTTAAGTCGATGCCAAATTGTAAAATAAAACCATATAATCTTTAAAAATGCAAAATTGTAGAATTATTTTACTTGCATCGTAGCTTTTCAGTGCACGATTGGGTTAGTTTCAAAAAAAATAACACTGCTAGAAAAAAAAAGACTAATACAAAACCGGATTCAACAGACGATTCTTTTTGAAAATAACAAATTTTTAGACGTAGATAAAGTTGAATTTTTATCTTATTATCTATGTTGAATATCTTGAGATAGGCGAATGATTCGAATAGAAATAATATTTTTATAATAAAAAAATATTTCAAATCTGTACAAATTAGTCAAGAATCAGCTATAATTTATAATTTTTTACTTAGATTTAAATATTTATTATCATTCTTAATGATAACTAACTTTACTAATCCAAACTACAGTGTATCTGAAATTTATCATGACCAACACCTTAGTGTTTCTTAAAAATAAACATAATATATTATATATTCCTTAATGCTTTATTAACCGCAGTAAAACTGTCTGTCATTACCATGTCACTCAGTGAATGAAGCCACAGCACTAAAACGAATAGATCATAGTTTTGTTCAAAAACCAACGTCATCCACTTAGAAGCTACAATTTATGAAAATGTAACATATGAGTCCATTGAGCCCGTGGGAGAGACATGCTGAAACATATGCTGACGCACAAATTGGACCGGCTCGTCCGAAGTAACACCACGGGCTCACAGAATACTTAGCGTGAAACGGCACTTGTACTGTGTATCGAAGAGTGAATGAGGATATCAGATGCCTTTAAAAATCCGGCTAAGCGGCGTAAAAAGCCGGCAACATAACTAATGCGCGGAATGTGGCGCGGTTATTCATAAGCGTCGGTGTTCTCTTACCATATTGGAGACCCACCTGCTCTGTTGTCCGCTGTACTACATAAAAAATAAAAATAAGAAAGAGAGATTTACGAGATCACCAATCATATGAAGTGTTTAAATCGATTTAAGTTCTACATGTCAGCTGTCTTACTATTAACGAAGATTAGGGAATTAGAGGTACTTCAGTATAGGCTATGATTTACGTGTCATAATCTTCTAAGGAGTGTATGTCGTTTTGGAGCAGACGGTGAGTCATCTCGTGACGTCACAGGGCGTGGGGGCAGCGCACCCCTGTCACCCCTCGTGACTCAATACCTGTTTCGATCAAGCTTCAATACAAATTGATTGGTGACCACCAAAGACAATTCGATATTTTTACAACTAACAAATTTATGTTACGTACTTCAAACATAGTATTTGGTGAGTATTCTACACCCTGATTTTGTTATCCATAACTTTTTTAACTATGCAGAAAATATAATATTTCTAGTAGGTATATAATTATAAACTACTTTTTTCATTTTTAAATAATAAATAGGTATTTTAAATCAAATACATACAGTTGTATGTCTTATCGTATGTAAAATATTGAATCAATACTTATTTTCGAGCGAGCGTGTGATTCTAATATAATCTGGTATGCTAGTTATATAATACACGATAAGCCTAGAGTTGAATGAAATAAATTATACGTTTCTTGTGTGAAATTTCGGCATCAGAGCTTATAAATACATTATTTTACTTAAGATTGTTTTTACATGGACTTCTTTATGTGTATCGTATAAATTGGTCAATACAAAGTGACAAAATGAGATAGTGACACGTTTTACACATAACTTGCTACGTGCGAATGGTCCGGACGTGTTTTATGGTGATTGACAATAATTCGGATCACGGTATCATTGTATTACGTCGTATATCCAAAGCAGGTCATTTTATAAATTCATCTACATAACTCTGAACACAACGTAACAGTATTTAATCGTTTAATAATTCTAAACTTTGCATACTTTCTTCGATAATTAGGAATTTGAAAGTTGTAGCAAAATTAAATCAATAAAAAAACAAGAGAACGCAATTTTTATTACTTTTCCTCGATTTTAACAGCGATTAGATCGTGAACGTATTTATATGAGTTTACTTAACTGTTGTCAATACCTCAAGCTCATTGCGATGTGAGATTAAGGTGAAGTAATTATGCTAATCTTTTCTTAATACATCTTTAAACACTCAATAGACAGGGTGTGAGATTAGCATGTAGGTACTTGTTTAAGCTCATTCTGTTTCGCTAAATAACAATCGGAGACCTCGTTTGAATAGATTCAAATAATAAATAATTGTCACAACATATATTTAACGTGTTCTTATATGTTATAAATAATTTAAAAAACGTTTTTGTCTTTGAATAAATACTCTAGTTTCATTGAATCTAAATCTATGTAAAATTCAAGTAAAAGTAAATGCATTGTTACCTAATATAAAATAGGATTTTAGTAAATAAACAGTCAACAATAGAACGATATTTTTCCTTACGTCTTACAATCACATATTCCGCGTACCAGTATCTTCTTTTGTCTTCCACCCTCACTAAAGTCATGCCTCAAAACCGCATGTTGTATACGAAAGAGATAAATGTAAATTCAGAACGTTCTTATATCGGATGTTTCTTCATGTTGCACGGATCGTTACGATTTAAATTCTAGAGGCATGTATTGTGAAAGTGGCGCACTACGAGATATTCATACTGAAATTACTCTTGCTTATATAATTAATCGATTCCTCAATTGATACATTAACAACGTAAAGGCAGAGTGTCAAACGATTCAAATTAACTACATTATTATATGAAAAATTTTAACGAATATGTAACTTATCTTATATTTTATTGGTTAATACATTCCAATTGTTGTTAGATAAAATTCCTTATCATTGAGAATATAGAAAAAATCTTCTTTAAACTCGAAGGTTTTTGCAAAAAACTTCATACTAGTGTGAAGCCTTTGCCCTTTCCAGTTTTAATTTTATACACTAAATTAATTGATATTTTCCGTTTCTCATGTTATTATATCCTGCAGTTAACGCTTCGTGGAGTTTCTCAGCACAACACTTCGAAACCTCGGTTATAATATGGTCACTATAGGTTTTTAGGTACTGATCATCGAAGTAATCCATATTTACGAAATATTACTTCTCGAAATTCACGGTCGACGCACTGAAGCAGATACGATGTAACATACTTCAATATAAATCCATCAATGGGTCTCAATTTATACTCGTTCTTGTCCTCATGAACAGCCCAGACGTAGTAATAACACGCAACAATGAACTCACGCTCATTTCTATTCTAGGCCAACTGGAGAAAACGTTCAATTGTTATTGCAGTGTTTTATATATATTAAAATTTAAACCAATTTGCCAATACAACAGACTGATGTCTGCAATTGGAAATCATGTGAAGGAATATAAAATACATTCAAATTCGTGCAACTTTGCCTTACTAAGGTAATTACAAATATGCAAAGAACTGTTACATAATTTATAGTAATGATATGCGGACGCACTCATTGGGCCGGCTCGTCCGAAGGGATACCACGGGTGCACAAAATACTCAGCGTGAAACAGTAGTGGTATTTTAAACAGTGTTTCTACTGTGAGTTAGTGAGTATATATGAGGCCCTTAAAAATGCTACTTAAGTGGAGTGAAATGCCGGCAACACAACCAATGCGCGGAATGTGGCGCAGTTGTCATGAGTTGCCATAGGCGGGGGTGTTCTCTTACCATATACTAAACCTGCTCCGTTGTCCGCTACAACATAAAAAAATCATTTGTTTAGAATTCTAAATATTATTTGACCCATGTCTTCCCAACCATTTCCAACTCCATGGAAGGCAAAAGAAACTGGAGAAAACAATTTTAATAAAATTATACAATTTTTACTAAAATACTATTGTACCGCATTGACATACGTACGAGTTAATCTGTTAGTCAACAACAATAGTTGATGACGATGACAACAACTCTTAGTATTTAACGCCACCGTCATGGGCGAAATTACATAAATATAACCACTGTGTATGTTTGTCATGCTTGAAAGTGTAAGAGTGAAAGTCAACCGAAGAACATTACTGTTCGTACGATTTTATGTTCAGAAATGAATTTAAACGCTACTTCCTTAGAAATGTTCTATAGAATTTTAATGACGATCTTGTAACTTTTAAATGTATCTTTATATGTATTTTGAGTGCCGTGATTGTAGAGCGATGCATATAACACTTTTTGTGTGTACAGGAAGTTTTTATTATTATTAAATAGTTATCTTAAGGACACAGCCACTTGTATTATTTATGTTGTACCTAAAAATTACATGTTTGGGCTTGCTATAAAATTATCTTAAAATATGGTATGGGACATTCTTTTCTGCCATTGATTTTCTTTTTTGTCTGTAAAACTCTTAATAATAAAACTCTTAAGGCGATAATTTTCTATTATTAGGTAACGTTACTTTAAGGCTTCTTTTTACGATAAAAGTTACATATCAAAAAATATAACATCACACCTTAAAACATTTAAACTTATCGTTAAGAATGCTGTCTTAAGTCTATATTAAGTTGTAAGTTGTAGGTATTTTTAATAGCTCGTAGGTTGATACGTGGGAAGTATGGGGCGCGGTATTATGGCTGGATCGTGAATAAACTTTTTTTGTCCTTTTACTGGCTATTGTCATCGCAGAGATTGTATACTGTCTCCGGTTTAAAACGTATTATGAATATTTTTATATTTTATGTAACACAATGGCACTTGAAATGTTGACGGGCAAACTAGGAGACATCCTTATTACATAAAAATTCTCATATCCTTGTATATTCTTTTATATAACATATTATTTTATAACAACGGTGGCAAACGAGCAGGCGCTCACTTATAGCAAGCGGTCCTCCGCCCAAGGACACCCCTAGCCCTTGCAGAGCCACGGGCCTATGTATCTATAATGTTACATTGTCCAAAACAAGTCGATAAAATTTAGCTGAACTTCAACTCTATTTATATATGGTTATATAACAGGAAAGGACATAAATAATCAATACAGCAGTATTTGTCGCTGGATATTTCACGAAAATTATAAATGTTGTAGGGTAAACCTGACAACAACAAACGATTTATTGTAATAGAGACATTGTATAGGTAGATCGGATACAGTGATTAGATCGGTAGCGCAGATGGGCAAATAAAAATACCTTTCAATCATTTCAATATTACATATCATAAACAACCCATAACGATCCAGTTTTCAAGTGCTGTAATTACGAAAGCCGGCACTTAGGTACGCATCGCACCCCATGTGCGCCTTGATTGGATTATTTTCCCCAGAAGCTTTTCCCCTAACATCTCTCGGGGGTTTTATATGAGTCTAGAAATAGTGCAGCTCAAAACATGTCTTTACGCTATATAAGTTCTTACGATAAAAATAACACGTTTAAAATTATTTGGGAAACAACGGGCGGCCTTATCGTTAATCAACGACATTTTGCAACTTTTACTGAGAGGTACCCTTAAAGTCCTGAACGTTCCCATACTTCGCAGTACAATCCACCTGCATGCACATCGACGATTCCGAGAAGCGTACAATGGCTTAGAATGTGGTTCAGGCATTGTCGAGACACGCGCGTTTCCGCTTTCTCGTGGAAAAAATGCCCGTTGTTGGAAAGTAAACGCATAAAACGATTTCGAGAATAATCACTACACGCTAATTTTAAAATGCTCGACCGCTCTGACTAATTCGCATTTGAGTTGGGTTTATTATATCCACATAAATCAGGATCGTACGACCCAGTTATCCTTTAATATAAAATAAATTAAGCAGAATTGTCTTGGCTTATAATATTATATTTAAACGCCTATAGACAGCCGTCTTTGTAAAAGATGTGTCAAACGTAAGATGGTTTGAACTTCAGTTTCATTTCTTTCATAAAATTTTTAAGTTCGACACTTTTCCGTTAGTTGAATAAAATTATATCATCTTATTGAAAAATCGCACGGTCGTGTATAATATTTACGCGTAGCTTTACAAAACATGAATCATTAGCGACGAGTTAAAGTTCGATTCTAATTAATTTAAAAAGCGGCGTCTTTTTATTTATAGTATGCTCTTTTATTAATCAAAAATATATTTTTAATTTTTAGTCCACTAGAGGTTGGGTTTTTTTATTATTCTATAGCGGATAACGGAGCAGGTGGTACTACATGCTAAGAGAACATCGCCGTCCATGAACAATCGCACCACAATCCACGCATTGGTTGCGTTGCCGGCTTTTTACCCCGCTTAAGTGGCACCCACTCTGTAAAAAACAGTACAAGTACCGTTTCACGCTGAGTATTCTGTGAGCCCGTGG
Organism: Delias oraia; assembly: GCA_018230265.1. Lineage (NCBI taxonomy): Eukaryota > Metazoa > Arthropoda > Insecta > Lepidoptera > Pieridae > Delias > Delias oraia. Next base: position 8,197 of record DWCF01002123.1, on the reverse strand, counting down.
TATCACTTCGGACGAGCCATCCCAATAAGTGCGTCAACATGGCTCTCCCACGGCTAAATATTCATTAGTTTTAATCATGCATCACACTGGTGTTTTATTGATTGACATTCTTGAAATTTTAAAAATATACAACAATAAAAACTTAAATTAGTAATTACGAAGTATGAACAAATTGATTCGGTTTAAATACAAAAAAGAATCGAGGCAGTTTCGACGTGTTTCGAATATGGAATAGCAATGAAGGTGTGTCATGGCTTATAATAGATCTACTAAAACATTCGCGAGCCATTAGTGAAGCCGAATCACGACCACAATTCTATCACGACCTCAAGGCAACGCGTTTGGAATCGATAGTTTATAATGCTACATTGGCATTACAACACATACTTGGACTACATTACGCAACCACATATTGATACAAGGAGATATCAAAATAAATGTATCAGAAGTGATGCTGTAAAGAGAACACGCCACAAGGACCTCATATTGACCTTACAATACGACAATTTAATCGAGAATAAATAATGTTTGCAACTATGTACTTGACAGTTGGCAGCAACAAACGTCTGACTGGCGCCGTATTCACAAGAGCTCTCTGTTCTCCAGTGCGGCGCCCGAGAGCGCTGAAGCCCTAGGGTTGATTAACCAAGAGTAACGTGACCTTCACGCCTCATCACATCAATTCTATATCAATCGACTTACATTTAATAAAGTACAAATATTACACTGCTGTTGTGAGATAGTAAAATAGGCTAGCAACGCACCTGCAGGTCAATGGCAAAGCCAGTATCTATTGTTACATGGGTGACCACACCTATGCTTCTATATTAAATAAAATAATGTTCTATAATTAATATATTACTAGAAAAACTTAATTACAAGTTAGGTGCCAAGTAGCGAAAACATATTTGTTCAATTGTATGGCCAAGCTTTGCTTCGGAAAAATTTAAGTACCTTTTTTTTTGAATGAAATTTTTTTATATTTAGTCCAGGTTTACATTAAATTGGTGACAATAAGTTGATTAATTTAGGTATATAACATGTATGTTAGAAAAAACGTTACTAGAAGGGCAAAACAGATGTCAATAATTTCACGGTTCAGTGAGGTTTGTAGTTGAACCGGTAGGAACGACCGCAACAGGTGAAGCGTGGCAGCGAATCGCTCCTAGGCCCACCGCTACATAATCGATGCCCTCTTTTATATCGTTGGAGAAGGAATGAGGTGGTTAAAAAGTATTATATCGGATATCTCAAAAGATATTATTGTAGATTTTATAATTAGAGAATCAATTTTTAAAAAAGTAAGACGTATATAGGAAAAATGTTTAATCGTTATTGAATTCAGTTCAGAATAGCGTAAGCGGCCAACAAACTTACATCTTTGTAATTATAACAATTTTAGTTTGATATTTACAGCAATTTTCATCTTTTTTAGGATATAGCGGTCAACGGAAAATGGTATGGTATGGATGATCTCTTAGCATGGTAAGAGATCATCGCCGCCCATGGACAATACGCCCTTTGGTTATGTTACCGGCATTTTACGCGGTATAATTTCAAGGGCCTCCAATATCCTCACTTAGTCAGCAAAACACAGTACGAGTACTCTATCACGTTGGTATTCTGTGAGCCCGTGGTTGCACTTCAGACGAGCCGGCCCAATTTGTGCGTCAGCATATGCTTCAGCGTGACTTTCCCACGGGTAAATATATTATTTTCCATCTATTATATATTCACCATAATAAGGAAAACTAAATGAACACTATGATCAACTATAACAATAAATAAAATGGACGACTTTTAATATAAAAAATAATTAATATTAGAATCGTAATTCTTTGTAGGTAGGTACTCTGTATTGAATGGCTTGCTACATACAAGAGATATCAAATGACATCTACTTTTATAACGAAAACGTTTCCACCTCTTTGAACTGTATAAGAGATAAGCTTATTCTGTTTTCTTTACTAGCTTATTCTTTCTTTTCAATAGTCACATCTAAAAATGAAACAAAATACGTTTAATAAATTAATTTAATTTTTATATAGGATTAAAAGAGATTCACATTCCAGACCATAAAGACGAGTAGTGGCGGGTGTAACGTGTAAGGCACTATGCCGTGAATGTAAACGAATTGTGTTTATGGACGGCATTACCAGCATTACATGTAACGTTCGCGACGTCTTTTGCAGTGATCCATCGTTGTCGATCTTTTTCGCGGACACAAAGGCGCTCGCAGATTCGCGTAAGCGATTCGCTTGGAGTACGTGAGCCGTTCTTTGTTGATGGTAAATTACACGTTACACTAGTCCAGGCCCGGTTTAAGACTTTAATGGTGTTGGAATATATTCTTCAAAGACGCACCACGAAATACGAACACAGTACCAATTCATAGAATTTAATATTATTATGCACGTCTCTGAAATTAAAACTAGTTTCGAAATGACACATACAATGATTAACATTCCAAAAGGGCCTAATACTAGTATTATTAGTATATCAGATACGTCTATAAGACGGGCCCCGTTTCCTCAATCTGTTATTTCAGTAACAGACACTCACAAACGCCAAACTATTAAAATGGTTTGGAATATTAAAAATCGGATATAGTTGTAGTAAAATGAGTCACATATTTTTCCTTTATATCATAACGGTTTTTAAAATTGATTAATAACTGGATAATATATATGTAGAGATCATTTTTTCTCATAAATACAAATTTAAAGTATTTCAGATCAACTGGGAATCTTCTTAATCTGCTTAATACTTATAATTGACGTGACCGTAAAAATGTAATCCGTTTACAGGCTACGAAGCTATTTGTATATATACCATTCAGATCTATACCAGTAAAGAATTGAGCAAGAGAAACATGCCTTACTTTTTACAAATTTGTGCCTGTTTAATTACTGTTAAATAGCAATTAATATGTTTGTTTTTGAAAATAGGAAGGCAAACGAGCAAGAGGCTCACTTAGGATAAACGGTCCTTCGCCCATGGTTACCCCAGACCTCTGCTGTGCCGCGGGTGCGTTGCCGGTCGTTTAGGTACACTCACTTTTTAAAGATCCCCAAGCCGTGTTGGTTTGGAAGTACCCATAAAAAGCTGATTCTTCATAGTATGATGCGCTGCACTATCTTTAAGCTTTATAAAAATTAATAATATTTTATGAGTTATAGATTTAATTAAATTTTCGCAGTAGAAGAAAATAGGACATTGATCTACAAAAGCTCTGAAAAACCATGAAAATACTAAGGGCATTAACCTATCACTACAGTACCTGAAACTAAAAGCGTGCCGAGATCCCGGCCCTGACAGAAACGGGTAAACAAACCAATTTAAAAATACTAAGATACATTTCACTATCGTTTTATTTTAGACTGTACGATGGTGCACTGCAGACGCGAAATATCGGAAATAATGGAGAACAAATACTTAAAAAAAGGTCAAGATCTGAGCACCCTTCAACCAGAATAAAAAAGTGGTTATAAAGATAAAAGATCTACATACTAAGTCTTTGCCTTGAGTACCTACATTTTGTATGTTTCTACAAGTTAAACATTATAAGAGCGATTTTATAAATAAAGAGTAATAATATAACATTGGCTTCACATAGAGATACTTAGTAACAATTTCTTATTTAAATTGTATTTGTAGCTTTACCGGGACCAATATTTATCTGTTTCCTTCAAAACTAGTGTTGACCAAATGCAAGACCAAGCCCGTCTAATCGTAGCAAGACCAACTCACCGTGTAAGACTTGAGCAAGAACAAGACTAAGCCTGCAAGACCCTTGCGTCTTGCAGCTATTTTTTTGGCAGTGATTTTTGGAATTTCTCATTAAATCTTTAGACGTATTTTATAAATCTGGTTGGACTTTACTAGGGCTATGCCAATTCAAGCTTAAAATGTTCCTATTCTGATAATTTTTTCTAAGATCTGAAGTAAACTTTAATAAATATCAATAGTCTGATAGGTAATTTCAAGACTTGCAAGACTCCTGCTGCAAGACCAAGACCAAGACTGGGAGCGCAATAGCAAGACCAAGACCAAGACCAGGTGTATTGGCGTAAAACCAAGACTAATCTAAGTCTTGCATTTGTGCAACACTATTCAAAACACTGTAATTGACACGACATATTTGGTTTTTGTTACGTGTTCAGGTAAAATACAGAGAACGGGTTATTTACGTTTAATACTAAATAACGAAGTGTTTATTTTTCGCTAACATGGAGTTTTTGTTGCGAAAACAATACTAAACTAATAATTTATAAACATTACCTAACTTATATACAGTTACACTTCACAATGATGCAATTTCTTAAAATTGTTTCTTAATATAATCGGGGGTTTGCCATCCACGGACAGGCTGCCAGGAATGAAAACAATACTCGATAATCCATCATCGCTAAGCTCGAACTTGTACGTGAAATTATGCGCACTTAGATACACCCAATCGAATGTCGATACCTACTCCTTTTAGACTGAGTGCTCTCTTAAATAATAATATCCAATAGTTATAAAGCATATAAAAATTATGTTGTAATAAATATATTTCATAATCAATAAGTGATACTGTGATACATTTAATAATGAACATATTGTAACTTATATATGTAACATATTGTAATTTTAATTCAGAGATATATTTTTTATGGTATAGCGGACAACCGGGCAGATGGGTCTCCTATGATTAGAGAACACCGCCACACATGGACAACTACGCCACTGTCCGGGCATTGCTTGTGTAACCGGCTTTTTTAGTGCACTTAAGCAGCATTTTTAAGGATATCCATGTCCTCACTCACTCAGTGAAAGACAATAGAAGTACCGTTTCATGCTGAGCATTCTGAGAGCCCACTGTATCACTTCAGATGAGCCGGCAAATTTGTGCGTTAGAATATTAAGTTAGCATATTTATAGCAAGCTTACTAAGTTTCAACATGGCTCTCCCACGGGGGAAGTTCTTTTAAATAATAGTAAGTACCGATTAGATATATAATATTAAAAGGTTTTAATGCATTTTTAAATAAAAATAGTGACAAACGACCAGAAGGATCACTAAATAAATAAATAGTTTAATCAATGCAATACTTTGTGACATTTAAATATATTGTATTAAAAAAAATTAAAAATAAACGCTAAAGTACCACTCTGATACTTCGAACTCTAAAGGACGCACCCCTGCGGTCCTTACTAAAAACTGATATAATACCACGAATTCACTAAGCCTGAATCACACTGCACATGCACTTGTTTAGCGAACAGGTGACGCATAGAATAATATAAGTGTGAGGGGAGCGCCGTTTCTTATTTGCAAGGTTTGTGTCCCCTTTTTAAGGTGTCTGATCTCACTGGAAGGCGTGTTCATGTACCCTTTACAATCAATAAAATATTCTTGTGTAAATATTATTAACCGTGTGGTTACCGGATGAGAATAGTACCGCTCCCAGTCTTCCTAATGGAATATCGTATGTAGTGTTGCCCAAATGCAAGACCAAAACAAAGACCGCGTAATTTTAGCAAGACCAAGACTGACGGTGTAAGACTTGAGCAAGAACAAGACTAAACCTGCAAGACTCGCGCGTCTTGCAGCTACTTTTTTTTGGCAGTGATTTTTCGACTTTCTCATAAAATCGTGAGACGTATTTTATAAATCTGGTTGGTCTTTACTACGGCTATGCTAATTCAACCTCAAAATGTTCCTATCCTGATAGGTTTTTCTAAGATTTGAAGTAAGTTTTAATAGATATCAATAGTCTAATAGGTAAATTCGAGACTTGAAAGACTCTTGCTGCAAAACCAAGACCAAGACTAAGCTAAGTCTTGCATTTGGGCAACACTAATCGTAAGAGGCGATTAAAGTACACTTCACCGGAGGGTGGGCAGCGCCATTCCGAGTACAGGAGATGTTCTGCAATCACCAACCCGCCTGCCAAGCGTGGTGATTATGGCAAAACACCCCCCTTGAATCAGTAAAATATTCCATAAGCCACCGTCAACAGACGATGCTTAGTTGGAAACTTCTTAAATATTATCACTGTCCCAGTGACGCAAATTTTTGTTGCAATACCTAGACAAAACACTAATAAAAGATCAGCTTTTGCAGTATACAAGTAAGGAGGAGCTAGTGTTTGTAATATTATTTTAGGTAATTAATTGAAACTATCAATCGTTTGAATTAAAATATGTCTCTATTATAATTTTGTAGCTCAGATTACTACCACAACCAATGGCCACTCCTATAAAAGAAAGCATTGGGTTGTCTCTGGTGGTCACTCTGCTCGCTCAATGAGTACGTATAGAAATTTTAAAACATTAGAGTGAATTCTAAGAAAGTGGTCTGAGAAAAGCGACTGGACCGCGACATATTACCCACTTGCTTGCAATCGCGAAGGTCCGGTCCACCGCGCCACGCAAATTGATACACACTTTCGCTTCACAATGTATGAAACCGCATTACACGTAACGTTAAAACTGTGCTAAAATCTCTCTTTTCAAGAGAAAATAATATTTTACGTATGAAAATGCCCAAAATAATTGATGTCCATTTAAAAAGAAAAATGTTAAAATGAGAATTTATGTTGTACGATAAAATAATTTTCACATAAAATAAAATATGGAAAGAAATAAGTTTACTTAATAGCATGTATAATTTTTATCTATACAAGCACAGAACACATCATTTGATCATATGAAAAGTCACGAAAGAAAATGTATCTTAAACCAGTTATTATAGTAACATTAATAGAACTCGTTTTAACAACTGCAAATATTATTTGACAACTTCTATTATATGTATGCATTTCATTATAAATAATATTATGTGCCAGCAGTTTTATATAAAAAGTTAATTTTATCACGATTATAATGAAGAAATAAAGAAAGGTAGACTAGTATAAAACTCTAAATATGCTATGATAATACATATATACATTGAAAACAAACCTAATCGCATGTAACGAAATAATCTCTTCACTTATCACGCCTAACTCAGCTTTCTCACGATTTTAGAAGATAGTGAACTGATATCGATTCTTTTTTATCAACAGAAAGTCGTCGCATTAAGTTTAGCAATCAATTTCTATCAACATATTTAATTTTAGATCGTTACATATGAAATGTGCTTTTCGTAAAACAGGAAGATAGACGATTTTATAAAAATATATTATTCTTAATGCTGCTTAAGCATATAAAAAGCCGGCAACACAACCAATGAGCGGTCTGTGGTGCGGTTGTCTATGGGTGGCGGTGTTCTCTTACCATTTAGAAAACCGACCTACTCCGTTGAATAAAAAATAAATAAATAAAATAGAAACTTTTTAAATCAAAGTATATCATTGCTATCCACACTTCTGTCAACTTATAGGCAGTTCTTGTTCTTGAAAAACAATTCGAACGGGGATCAATAGATTCTTTGAACGCACTTTGGCACGCCCTGATCGACGTTGAATTTTTATATTTATGGAAATGGTGGCAAACGAGCAGGTGGCTCACTTGGACATCCCGCGGGTGCGTCACGGAAAGAAGTTATCCAAATTACGAAAAATAATCTGTAAATGTAAGAAACCAATGTTGCAACAGATTTCCTTAGCGTTTATATTGATAAACTTATTGATCAATTAATGTATGAATATCATACACATTTGGAACAGAATCTGACATAGTATTTTGTTAGACATCACTTGATGGACACACATGTAAAAATCAACAAAATGATAACAATTACTTTATCAATTCTATGTATTTATTATTAACTTTTAACAAACCGTATGTTTATAAAATAAATTTTCATGTTAGTTAATGAAATGAAACAGCATCGTAGTTATTATATATAAATATATATTATAATTGAAATAAATGACAATGAGCAATCATTGGTACTTAACAATCGCTTTTTATTCACATAATATGCTTTAGATTATTCATGAAATGCTAATTTTATTTTAACGATTACTTACAATTAATTGGAAAATAAGTATAAATATTATGTTTCAAAACATTAACGAATTACCAATAATTTAAATTAATACAAACGAATGTTTTAATTAGAATTACAACAGGTATTATTAAATGGATATTTTATATTATAATTAGGTACATAGTACTGGACTTTTTTTGTAATATAAAGTTTGTTTTTGTATAGTTCCAACCTTGTGCATATGTAGGTAGTTGTTTTGCGAGATTTCATTGTTCT
>DWCF01002122.1:0-25668 GCA_018230265.1 Delias oraia | reverse complement strand
AGTTGCGATTAATGATACCTAAGGCTCATTGTAGGAGCTGCAATTTCTGGTTCTATAATTTTAGCAGGAATTACATTGAGGGTTATTGCGAGTAATAATTATTTTGCAAAAAATAACTTTAAAAATTAGAAATTTATGGATTGTAATTAGTTTTAAAATGTTTTTCTCAAATCGATATTAAATCTTTACCTACTTATAGCGAGCGGATGCAGAATAAATGAAACAAAGAAAAAAAGCTCGCATGGAAAAAGCTACACGAATAGAACGCGACCGGGGTACCAGGGCATGATGGCAACGTAGGAGGTTTGACAGGACGCCAGCCGACGCGCCGGGTCACCGACCCCCGAAAACTAGCGCGTAGCGGTGGTGCCCGGTCGTTACCCGCCCGTCCTTACACCGCTCGCGACCTTTATGCTCACCTGGTAATTCGGCTGTGCTTTTTATTTCCAGCTAATATATTTTTATCTATAGATTTTCTCTTCTTTATCAGTTCACGCATTGGCTTTTTACGCCGCTTAAGCGGCACTTTTAAGCGCCTTTTTTGTAAATTATTTATTCCAACGTATAAAAAGTTAATTTCCCTTCGTCTTGAAAATATATCATTGAAATTTCGCAAACCGTGTCAATTGACACCTCAAAAAAGAACTTTTCGTATTGAGCATTAGAATTATTGGAAATAAAGACGCCAGCGATGATTACATTTTGGTGAATCACTTAACCTTAATGGATTGTATGACTGTAATTTGAAAATTTGTTTCTTTTTATAGCTATTCTAATAGCGATTCTGTAAAGGTTCTTGGAAATTATCAATTATATCAATGATTCTCATTTCTCATTGAGTAAATTAAATGCTTCGTAAAACTTCAACATATTAAAAAAACACTGATGATTCTACACTCATCACAATATAATTACTGTGGCCGTGGCTTGATAGTGGCCGCCATGCTGAAGCATATGCTGACGCACCAATTAGGCCGGCTCATCCGAAGTGATACCACAGGTTCACAGAATACTCAGCGTGAAATTGTAGCTGTATTTAAAACGATACTAGTGAGTGAAGATATCGGAGGCCTTAAGAATGCCACTTAATCGTCGTAAAAAGTAAGCAACACAACAAATGCGCGGCCTGAGGCGCGGTTGTGCATGGGCGGCGGTGTTTTCTTACCATATATGAGACCCACCTGCTCCGTTGTCGCTATACCATAAAAAAAGAATTAGCAGAGTATACGTAGATTTACGCTTTAGCTATATTACGCAAACTTCGACGTCGTTGTCATAATCGGCGGAAATCACTGCGTATACGGCATTGACGTAACTTACGACGTAGCTACCACGACGAGATATGCTTTATTAATAATTACTTTATAACGTTTATATAATACAACTCAACCGTTCAATGCCTTAAAGTAGTTCGCCTAAACGAATTACTAATTTTATAGGTCAAACGCCGAAAGTTTGTTCTCACAATTCTATTCGTATTAACATTCCAAAACAAATTAAACTACATATAAAATGTATCGATTTTATTTTAAGACGCCCGTTTGCTGAAATCTCCTTTGGAAATTCTAAAAACTATTAATACATATTAAAACATTTATCCTGCCTCTAACATAATATTTTTTCTATTTATTACTGTACTATTTCCATTTTATAATTGACAAACCGTTCAATTTGTCAATGAATTTGCGGAGCATTGGGGAAAAATTAGGTTACGCAGAGGTTACAAAAATAGCGTTTTGTACCTCTGACAAAGGCATCCAATAAACCCAACACGTGACCTTAGTTTGTTTCGTTAACCTAATAAAATGCAAGTTAAAATATAGCATAATCAGATAAATAAGGATAAATAAACAATGCTGTAACAAAATGGAGGCAGTTTGATACCTGACACATTGAATAACAAGTAGATCTTACACATATAAAACTATAATATAATATATAATATAAAAATGTAGGTTACACTATTTATAACTCAAAAATGGCTGAACTGAATCGGCTGAAAATAGGTGAGGAGGTAGCTTAGAACCATGAGAAAGAAAGGACTTTATATCTGAATACAAAACTGGATGGTGTTTTTAGTGTATCTATTTTTCGGGTTTAATAGATTGCTGAGGGTTCATAATTGGACCCTATTGGGCCTATTGGCGCAGCCTATTGGCTGCGTACATAACAGTCCACTAAAAATTAATATTAGCTCCAATACTGTAAGAGTAAGTGTTACCATCAAACGTTCGATAACTTAACATATGATACATGTCTAAATACCTGTCGTTTCGCCGTAAAATATCATATACATTTGTGAAATTCTGTTCGGTGCAGGCGCCTGCGCACGTGCGAGACTCGGGTCACGTTTACCAAACGATAGTGAGATTGTACTACGTGAGAGGGGCGCAATTGTTGGTACAACAATATGAACTAGTTAGCTTATGGTAGTCCTTAGTGGCTAGTAATTGTATGCACTAAATTTAACTGTTTACCAATTAGTTTGTTTATGGTATAGCGGATAGAGGAGCAGGTGGCTCTCCTTATATGGTAAGATAAAACCGCCGCCCATGGACAACCACGCCACAATCCGCGCATTGGTTGTGTTGCCGACAGTTTACGCCATTTAAGCGTAATTTTAAGAGACTTCGATATCTTCAATCATTCAGCGAAACACTGTAGAGGCACCGTATCAAGTAAGACTACGATTTCACGAGTATTCTGTGAGCCCGTGGTACTACTACGGATAAGTCGGCCCAATTAGTGCAACCGGATATGCTTCAGCATGGCTCTTCCAAGGGTGTGACAGTATTAAGACACTCACCCGACCACAGTCAAGCCCTTCCAGAGACCGAATAAATTAAATTATAATCGTTCGGACCGAGATTTGAATCCGATACATCTCGCTTCATGGTAGACCTATTAAACCACTTAGCTTCGAGGCTCTCATAAAGTCACTCATAGTTTATACTAAAATGACAGTGAACTGTGCAGTTGCAGTACGTAGTCGAAAATAATCGTTATAATGAAAAGGTATGAAAGGTCATTTACAATGATTGTAAATGTTTTAATAAGTCGCACATACTATATACAGCAAAGAATCAGATACGACCTCTACAACAGGTTTAAAAAACAATAAACTACTCTACAAACTACAGTTGCTACATTTGTATCGTGAACGTGAAATACGAACTTTAACTGTAACAAAATAAGGTCCAATTCTGAAAAATCAAATGCACTTCCGCAAAACACGCTAAGTGCAATTATTGAAACGGTTACACAATCTGATGTTTAAGTGAAAAGGAAGCAAGAGCCGCGAGGTATTTACTTGAAAATTCTCTTTTACTACTTAGATTGACATATTTTTTCATAGTATAGCGGACAACGGAGCAGGCGGCTCTCTTATATGGTAAGAGAACACCACCGCCCATGAACAACCACGCCACAGTGCGTGCAATGGTTGTGTTGCCTAATTACGCTATTTAAGTGGCGCTTTTAAGGGCCTCCAACATCCTCACTCACTCTGCGAAAAACAGTACAAGTACCGTTTTACGCTGAGTATTCAGTGAGCCCGTGGTATCAGTTCGGACGAGGCGGACCAATTAGTGCGTCAGCATATGCTTCAGCATGGCTCTCCCACAGGTGAGAAAGAGCGGGAGGCTCATTTAGGGCAAGCGGTTTTCCGTCCATGGACACCCCTAGCCTTTGCAGAGCCGCAGGTGTGTTAGCAGCTATTAAGGAATATGTATGCTCTTTTTTTGAGTCCCCAAGTCGTATTGGTTTGGAAATCGTATTGGTTTGGCCTGCTGGCAGGTGATTCCATAGAGAGGTGCGCGCCACAAAATGCCTTAAAAAACACACAATTCCTTGCTCTTGCTTATTAGAAAGGCTTTCAAATGGCGCCTTATCGGCTAGTGTTAATAGTTCTATCAAATATGGCACACTGCTACCAGTTACCTATTCCAACTGATATGATTTTATGTTCAAGTCATGCTCGCGGATAACTGATATAATTTATAGCTGTATTATGTCTGTAAAATAGCCACTACATTTTTCAGCCTGAAATTGTAAACATGAACGGGGGATTCCCTCGATTTCTTACTGAAACAGATATTACCAGTAATAATAGACAATATGTAATGATAGTAATGATAGTTATATACTGAAAACGGTGTTTCGTGGGAGGATATCAGAGGCCCTTAAAAAGTGCCGTTTAAGCGGCGTAAAAAGCCGGCAACACAACCATTTCGCAGATTGTGGCGCGGTTATCCATGGGCGGCGGTGTTATCTTACCATATAGGAGACCCACCTGCACTGTTGTCTGCCATAAAAAAATATCGAATAATATTAGATTTTATGAATTCATACAAAACAGTAAAAAAAGAATATTTAAAAACAAAACGTCCGTTCCATAGTTACGATGGCACATACAATCAAACTTATAACAACTTTTTTCTTCAATAAAATCATCGAAAATTATTCTTTTAGTGTATAATATATGACACACGTTTTCCACCACCTGAACACCCTAATAGATCTGCGGTCGTTAACTTTTAACCCTTCATTGCGGAACTATACATTTCCCTGTGATAATTATTGGCAGACCTTTTTGCAAATTAACTTTGTTCACCGTTATGATTGTTATACGCATGGGAGAGGCAGGGAGACTAGTTGGAGAGATGATTCATATTGTTTTTCAACTTACTATAAAAATAAAAACCGTTTCTATCTATATTACATACATACCACAAAAAAGTTTTCTTATCTATACAAATATGTAAAACGGAATTTTAACTTCGATGTGTTAGATTTGTGAATATGTAACAACTTGAACTACATTAACCTTATTTCTTTTTTATGGTATAACTAGCAACGGAGAATGTGTCAATGCACAACCGCGGCACAAATCGCACTTCGGTTGTGTTGCCGGCTTTTTACGCCGTTATAACGGTATCATTTCAAGGGCCTCGATATCCTCACTCATTCGCATATACGCTGGTATTCTATATATTATGTAGTGTATTCCTATATATTTTTCACAACCATAATTAGGCTAAACAACAACCGTTCTTGATTGAGAAAAACTAACAATTTAAAACAGGTAACGAATAATCTTTTATACATACAGTCTAACTATTAGATTACGAAAAAATAATAAATGATAGAGTCTTCAATTTCAAATAGAACTATCCCCAAACCTATATGAAAATTCAGACACACAACTCTGGTCATCATAGAACTGCATTAATATTACTACCTAGTTAACGTGACGTATTGCCTAGAGCAGTTTGTTATAAGCTAGAACGTGTACTAACACGTTTTACGTAAACTCAGTGCTAACCAACCTAGCGTATGAACAAGCATCGTGACTAAACGGCTCATACAAATTATTATACAGCCGTCTCCAAAACTGTCGCCTTGTCAATTTAAAGGTCAAACATACCCCAATAAAAATGTAGCACATTCTAATTCTTCAAAATTTACATAGATTTGATACTATCTGGCCACTTTCATATATTAAATATTACAAATAACAAAACTCTTAAAATGAATATTTTTTCGCTAAAAAGCTGGCAACGAACTCGTGGCTCAGTAAGGGCTGGGTGACCTAGATGAGCCTACAGATCGTCTGTCCTCTGCTATCTTAAAAAAATTGTAGTTAAAAACCACACTATAATACAGTTAGTATAGTAAACTATTATACAGTTTAATGTTATTATAAAAAAACCGAAATTATTGCGTCTAGAGTAAAAATATAGCCATTTTTTGATTTCTCAAGTTTTCATCTGAACTATACAACAATAATGATAATATTTGCATATTTATTTCTAACACACAAGCACATAAAGAGGGTTCGTAACAGTCGGTTCTTAAAGATTTCATAATATAGCGAAGAATACGGCTGGTGGTAAGAGATCAGTGTCGCCCACGGACCTCATTCTTGTCTCAGTAAGTACATATGTAAATAATTTTATCATGGATAAAATATACCTAGTAGATTTATAACTGAAATTTGATAATATCAAAAACTTGAGATTAATGAATTGCTATGAAAGCAAAGTTTTTCATCATCGTCATCATTTCAGCAGTAAGATTTACACTGCTGGACATAGGCCTCCCCGTTTGGACCTCCATGCATACCTGTCGGAGGCGACCTGCATTCAGCGTCTTACGGTGAAAGTTTTGATTTTACGTTAGTTAATCTTCTGTATACACGTTTAATTCTGTCTATGATACATATAAATTCGCTTTTAGCGTTATACCGTCTAGTCGTCAAACTAATTCAACGTGATTCCACCACGAGTTTCCAAAAATATCACAATTCGCAACGTGGTTTAAAAAAGGCGAGTTTTGAAAGAAATTCAAATAAACAAACGACATTCCAGGAAGCAGATATTTAATAAGAATTCGCAATAAAAGTACCTTTGAATATTGCTACTCTACCATCAAAAGGGATTCTTAAACAATGCCTGACAGTGGCCATAAAACTATTTTTAAATAACAGTTCCAATAATATTTTATGGGAGACAAACAGGTTATTATCTAAACACCGTTTATTGTTTTTTTTTTACTACTTTCTAATGAACAATGAGGTACCCTTTTGGCAAATTCTTTGGGAATAATAATTTTAACCATTTGAGTTTCCGGTTCGCTGGTTTTAAGACAAAATATGTTTTTATCTTTAGAAAACAACCTAGCCACTGGTACAAATTAACAATCGAGAACAAAGGACATTTTTCAAATAACTGGTAACCCCTGTTTATTGTAGACCGTAATTTTTTCTAAGGAACAACAAGGTAGTCTTGTCGGCAAACACTGAACTAGGTAAGTTATTTTTGTTTCAGTTTTATTATTTTAAAGTAACTGTGATAAATCAAGTGAAGGCGAGTATTAAGTGTCCGACAAAGGAAATAGACACAAAAAAGCAGTCACCAGACACTTCAGTGAAGTACGGAATAGCCACATTTCTATTTCCGTTACATTTAACATTTTCTATATAGCTGAGATCTCTTAAGAGACATGCGAAGGCTTTCTTTCGTTCCCTCGATTAGTTAAAATTTGCAAGACAAAGTCAAATATTTTAATTACATTTTGGCTTATCAACGAACCACCGATTCAGAAGGAAATTAGCAGAGAAGAATCGGCAAGAAACTCTGCTATTTGTTTTTCAAATCAAAATGTATTACAAGTATCGCCTGGATATAGTAATACAATGGTTATTAATTTGAGTTGTGGGTGCAGGAATTTGATTCCAGGCATCTTTGTCTTGAACGTAGGTAATCAGTTACGCTATAGTATGCTTTACTAATCAAAACTTGTTTATCAACATTTTTAAAATTTTCTTTCGGCGAACTCAGTTACCGCTTTAGTTTTTTTGTTATAAAATTGAATTGTTTAGAATTCAAGATATACTATCTTAATATAAAATTTATATATATCTTTATATTATATGAATCTTTTAAAAGAAATATTAACTCTGCATAACTGACGATTTGGTAATAACTAACATAGGTTAGGAATGTCAACCACAGTTGGTTAAGTTCAAAATGGGGCGATGTGCATTTATGAAGTATGCCGATGGAACGGTCAGTGACCCACCACGTGCTACTCAAAACCATATTGCTTTATTAGATAGGGAAAGGTTTTTCGTATGCGTCTTATATTTGGTATCTATACTTATTAAGACTAAATATTTGTACTTAGTGTTTATCAAACACAGTTTTACTTTAGAATCAAATAGTTTTCACCTAAGTTAACCGATATTTATTTCTATACTTTTGCAAGTGTCCCAATGATTTTAATTTATCTCACTAATATAATAAACACAACTTCGTTTCAATGTTGAATGGATGTTTTTTTACTCTTTCACGTGAATATTGGCTAATAACAAGTCCGACACGGGACGTCTTCCGGGTACATTATATAGATACATAAAAATATGATTCTTTAACAAACTAGGGATAAACCTAAAATATTAATAAAAAATTCTTACCTCCGGTGCCAAGTACTTTGAGCAGGTCGAAGTGTGATATGTCCACTTTAGAAGCACCGTTAAGATTAACTGTAACAAAGGATAAACATTACTATAATCTTTTACCATATTTTTGGTTTTACAAATACACTATAAAAATAGATATCTGTTCGAAATATTTTCTGGACATCTTATTCTAATGATGTCATTTCGTTACCGTAACGACACCAAACGGAATACAAGAAAAATTTTAAGCGTTTGTAATGCTGAGGAATTACTGTAACCGTCTTGTTTTTAGATCGAGTCCTCGTTGGCTGATAAAAATATGCTAAAAACCGATCCATCGATAGAACTTTAATCTCTTTCCATACATATATAGGTCCTTTAAGGCAATGTTCTGCAAAGTGTGTACCACGGCACACTGGTGTAACCTTGTTCGGTAATTGGTGTGCCTCGGAAAAATAAGTTATAAGTAATACTATTTTAAGTAGTAAGTAAGAGTACGAAAAAAAACTTGGCTACACAAATATATTCACGAGAGCGCATGGGCGAGAGAATTTTTGAAGTTATATACATAAGATGTTTTTGTCTGTTTGTGGTGTACCTTTAAAAAGTTACCTTTTCCTAGATTTAGATACCTTAAATACAAAAATTTTGCGGAACGCTGCCTTAACGAATGCGAAATTAGAAAAATCAGCCACTCAAACACAAAAGAAAGCGAGATAATATCGGATAGCATTTACATAATAATAGTATTTATATCGACGCGACAAAGTCAACGGTTCCTTGAACTCGTTATTACAATTTGTAAGTCAATTCAATGTTATTTTTTAGTTTCAACGAAATACCAAATTCATTACTTATTTTTTACAATATGTACAACTTCTGTACGGCTTCCGTTTGCGTGTTGTAAATTAGAAAATTTAAAAATATATATTTTCGAAATGATGATCTTATCACATTAGAACTAACCTAGCAACTATTCAATGATATTAAAATCATCAGTAATAAGATCGTTGACTTAAGGTTATAAAATTGGGGATACGATATTCATTCAAACTCAAAATTTATAAGCATTTATTCAAATAGGTCCCATAAGGGGCACTTATGCAAGTAGAAATACAATGATTAGTAAAGCTGCAATTGTTTCGGAAGACGTACCTCAACGAGAAGAACCCACAAAAATCGCATAGGGTTTAATTTTTTTATAGCCATATTAACAATAGTTGGTTTATTTATAAGCTATTGGCTAGTTTAATACGCTTATGTTATTATTTAAATACAGTGGAATACTGTGTGACTAGAAAATATGTATTATGGAAAATATATCTGGCAAAATATCTCTAATATAATATCTATTCGATTTATTTTCATTGTGAATAATAAATAAAAGTTCAAGCTATTTTTATCATTTAGACTTTGCTCATATTTAATATATTAATCACAATGCAAACCTATTAATAAAATTTATGAGCTATTTTCGTCATAAAGTCTGAGGTCTAATTAGCGATGTGACGTACGTATTACGTCCTAAAGAACGTATTATAACGTACAATAGCAAAGTTGTATTATTATTTATTTAAGCAAATTACATATACATTATTTAAATACAAAATACAATAAAATCACTCGTAGGAGAGCCATGCTGAAGCATATGCTACAGCACTAATTGGGCCGGCTCGTCCAAAGTGAAACCATGGGCTCACAGAATATTCACCGTGAAATGATAGCTGTATTGGAAACGGTACTACTATAGTATTTTGCTGAGTGAGTGAGGATATCGGAGGCCCTTAAAATGCTCCTTAAGCGGCGTAAAAATCCGACAACGGTTCTCCTATATGGTAAGAGACACCGCCACCCATGGACCACCGCGCCATAGTCAGCGCATTGATTATGTTGCATTGTTGTTTATACGCCACTTAAGCGGCATTTTTAAGGGCCTCCTACATCCTTACTCACTCAACGAAACACAGTAGTAGAAACCATTTTAAGTACAATTACTATTTCACGCTGAGTATTTTATGAGCCTGTAGTATCACTTCGGACAAGCCTGTCTAATATTTACGTCCGCATATGCTTTAGCATGTCTTTCCCACGGTTGTAAAGGTGGCAATTACTGTAGCAATCAACATAATAAAACTATAAAATATTGTCGAAATTGAAATTTACATCTTGATTTTTAATATATTACAGTAAAGTTATTAGTCAATTATATTGTAAAACCAGCACCCCCATAAAATTCAGCCATTTCACACAAGGGCATGAATCTCGTGAATAGTCATTATACGAAACTAAGTAGAAAATAAGTATGTACATGTTTTAGGTCAATCGTGTGTCCAAATTGTAGAGATTGTTCATTACGATCAATATCGCTTGCTTTCACTTATAATAAAAACTTGCTATTTCACCAATCGACTTTCGTTGGGAAAATCTTACTAACAATGCATATATGCATATTTTATATCTGCCTACCAGTTTTATGAGTAGTTGGAATAAATGCACTGAAAATCAGACAGACAACTGAACGAGATATATGAGCTATTCACATAATAAAATATGTTTTACTATATCAAAATTATTCTAAAGACAAATTATATTCTAACATATTGTAAGAAAAACTTTTCAAACATATTTATTTCTTGATAATATGTTATAATTGGTATTACTATGAACGATTTAAAAATTATTTTGATCATAATATAAAGTATGATAAAATTATTGAAATTCTAAAATTTATCATTTTATAATCTACATAGGTCAATCTCAATGATTGATAAGTGATAATAAATTGGTACCAATTTAAATACTTTAAAAAATTAATTAATCCAAGTTAAAGGAATAATTTTTTATTATTATGAATTACACTATCTAAGTTCAATCATTCATGAGTAAAATTGAAGTCATACTCGAGATTCTCTTTGCAAAACATCAGTTATTCAATCATAAAAGTAAAATTAATTTAATTTGCATAATCAAAAAAGTATACTTGACAAGATGTCAAGTAATTTTTAAACATGTTCCAACAATTAAAAGGCCGGCAAAGCACCCGCCGCTTTGCAAGGGCTGGGGGTGTCCATGGGCGGTGGACCGATTGCCCTAGGTGAGCCTCTTACTTGTTGGCCAATGTTTATATAATATATAAAAAAATAAGAAAAACATGTCTCTAATTACATAAATTTACTTTACTGAATTGTTATATCCTGTTGGGTGACATAATATGTAGTATTACATAGGAAGACATATATTTATTAACACTGAATAAAAAGAAGTATTTTCTGTGCGAGAGAAACAATAGATTTACAATGGTGTTATACATTATTGGGGTTGATAATTCATAATAATAATTTATCCATGTCAATAACAAGGATAAAAACATCTCTATGTTATAGGTGTTACAGGTAGCCCCATTAGCAGAGTACATGGAGGAGGAAGAAGCAGCATGTCCTACAAGAGTATAAAGCAGTAGAAATGTACAGGGCACAACACTTCGGAACTCCGAAGACATTCTCCAAAATTGCCAGCAATTTGAAGGAGTTGCTGAAATTACTTGGAGAGCTAGCTTGAGTGATACACCACACCATCCCATACCAATATCAAAACAAAGATAAAACAAGGATACAAAGTTCAAATTTATAAATAGTAATTAGTTTTGGTAAATGACTTGGTATTCAATTTTTTTGTATTCTAGTAAAAATTATGATAATCATAACTTCCTGCTTTGATAATAAATTTAGCAACAAATTTATAATATACACATATAAATTGGCCAGTTTATATAACTATTGTTCTATTTAAATTAAATTAAGAAAAATTCATACTTGTAAACTGTAATATAAATTACTATAAATGTATTTGCATATGCATGGGTTATTTTTTGCACTTGTTTAAATAAAAATTACAGATATATAAAACATAAATACATTTAAAATACAGGCAACTTGTTTCATGTGCCTAATATTTATATTAATCCTGATACAAAATGAGTGTGACCAGTTTTTTTTTGTTGTATTTATTGTTGTTTTAACTGCAACAAAATATACAAGAAACTCTTAAATATTGATTTCTTTGACAATGTAGATAACACATTGTGTATGACTCATAAGAGAAAAATAAGTACTCATAAGAACATCAAACACTACTGCAGTCAATTACATAACTGCTTCTTTAAAAACCAAGCTTAATTTGAAAACTGTGATTATTTTTTCTAAATAATAACATCATACAATTTTGAAATTATCTCTAATTACTATATTCCTGTATTAGTTGTTATAAGATAGAATTAAATCAATCTAAACTGTCAGTAGAGCTCTATAACTAAATAAACTTAATATGTCTATGCACAAAAAACTTCTATTAGACTAAATATTCTATTTAAGGATCCTTACAAAGTTGTTTTAGTAACATAGCTTAGCTGTTACCGAGATAGTTACTAAAAAGGGGGAGTATATAGAATTTGTTCAGTAAATCAGTATCTTAAACACATTACCTCCCATCATATATTAACGGTTTCAGATTTTTAAGTAACTTACCCTTATTCTTTTTTCTTATTTTACTAGCCTCCACCAAATTCCAGTCAATAGAATCCCTCGCAGGTGGAGGAACTACTCCACCTATTAGCTCAACAGAACTACTTCGTTTACTTGGTCCAGGAACTGGCTCTTCAATTTTATTCACCGAGATCTCCACAATTTCAACATTTTTGTCCTCTGTCCCATGACCATTAATTGGCTCAACCCTGGTCTTTTTAATTGGGCTTTTCTTATGGTTGTGTGCACTATGTCTGTGTTTGAGCTTAGCTGAATGCGAGGAATTCCTAGAGCTGACGGGTGAAGGGCACGCACAGTCCATGCTGCCTTCCTGGTCGCTTCCTTCGTAATATCCCGATTCGTGCTCAGGCTTTTTATCCGGCAGATTCATTTCTTCAGTCGCCATGACTATGATAACATAAAGCCACGTAAAGTCTATCCAATTTGTGTATTATTCTGTCTCTGGCACAGGTAAACAAGAGTGAATTATAATCATACTCAAAGCATTGACTACAAAATAGCCGTTAGAGGGCGCCCGTGGATGATTATCCGACCGATTTCAATAACAATTCCTGATTCTCAAATTTTTCAAGAAACAGTCCATCAACGCTATTGAATTTGTAACACAAACGTCGTTTTGATTGAACTGTCACAAAATCTCTCCAAAAATCACAGCCACACAGTATCGTTAGGGATATCCAGATGCGTCGGCACTTCACACAATTCGTTTGACACTTCACGGAATTCGTAAAAACTTTCACTGTTTCTAAAATTTGTTCTCATCTAAAAAATCTACCCTAATCACTAGTGTACAATTAACTAAAAAACGTCCGCGCAGTTGACGACACCCGGCGAATGAACGGCGCGAGCAAAACTGAATTGAATTCGTGAAACGCAAAATAGAAACCGTGCGAGAGCCGAGAGCTGCTGCCCCCACTACGCTACAATTTACGAGGCCAGACAGTACACGAAACTTTTAAGATGCTCGTCGTGTCAATGTCATTTTTTATTACTATGACAATAATTACATAACTATTATTCAAATATATATATTTATACCATAACAATACACAAAGAAACTTATGTTCATTAGTTAAATCTAAATAATAATACATATTTTCAAACTAATATGTTTTAAAATTTTATTCCATTTCCCGAATTGAAAAAGGTATAATAATTTTCAATAAATGAAAGATTTACTTCTTAAACGAAAGAAAATTATTTTATACAGTAAAATTCAAACACATATTATAAGTTCAAGTTATTACTTGACACACATTCTAAAAAATATGCATAAATTATAAAAAAAACCTTTATGAATAACTACAACAGAAATTTCATTTTGCATGAATTTTAAAAATTAGGAATAGAAATATTATCTTAAATTTAAAGATATACTACATTATAAGCATAACCTGAAAGTAAACAAAACGAGACAACGATATCACTTATCTTCATTGAAGAAAGAGACAAAACAAGTAAGAGTGAAATAAGGAAAGTAGCTATTCCTATCTCTTTCATTGATACGTTCGAATTTAAAAAAAGGGGAGCTTCGGCGAATTGGGAAACACTTCAATACAAACGTTTTTGCACTAATAAACTATTAAATAAAAATTATTATTATTTATATCCAAGAATAATGAGGTTCTTAAGAATTTTATTAGTGTTTGTTTCAGGTAAAAGGTAAAATTTTCTTGGTTTTTTTAATAACAAAAAATAGTGGGATGATGTAAAAATACTAAATTTTCTGGTAAATCACGTAGGTATGACGTTGACCTGAATCTGATTAAAACTACGGTTAATCAACCTGTTTTCTCTCACAGAGTTGTTTCGTAACTTTCGCTAATAGTTGTTAATAGTTATTTATTTATTGCTTATATGTCGGTATGATAGTCTGCAGACTGTTTATGAACAAATATTGTGTTTTACAATATACTGAATCATCTGAATCCATTGAAAAATAAACACTAGCTTTAAATTATTAATTAGCTTTAAATTAATAACAACAACCGCAACACAGTCCGCACATTGATTTTGTTGCCGGTTTTTTATCTTCTCTCACTCAGTGAAATACAGTACATGTACCATTTCACGCTGAGTATTCCGTGAGCCCGCGGTATCACTTCGGGCGAGCCGGCCTAATTAGTGTGTCAGCATGTGCTTCGCATGGCTTAAAGAAAAGAAAAGAGACAAAAATATTTCCACTTGCGCAGGTCTATGCAGTATGATACTTAAATATAACCAATAACAAAACATTAAAATAGATTCAAATTTTAATAGTTAAGTAAAATAATTTACATAGATTTATTGTACATATGTAACTAAAATGGTTGTATATTTACATAGGTATTTAGCAGCATCCTGAATAAAATATTATGATAATTTAGTACTTATAAAATTATTAATTTAAAATAGTTGACTCAACTATTACAAAATCATTATCGTTTGCATGGAATTCGAAGAAAAAAGGTGGTGATGTAACATTACGTGATTAAAGTAATAATTAAGAAGGTCTTTTGATTTTCTTATGTTCCGTATTTTCGTAGATGATGAATATTTATGATCGTGATAGGAAACTTAATAATAAACAATCTATGAATGCAAGCATGATTCCCCCAATATTATTAATACACGGTTTTATCACTTTGAGTAAAAATATTTTCATTATTAATAATTAACTGTAAGTAATTAGATAAATGACGTCTGTCATTAATTTACCTAAATAACCCAAAAATAGTTAATTTAATATTGGTGTACCTGCGGTCTGCATTTTACCGAACTGATCAGTTTCTTTTGTTAATGGTACTAAACAGATAAGGGCATACTGACTATTGTAGGTAATCATAGATTATAGAAAGGAATGCGTGCATTGTAGTGTTAAGAGTTAGGTTATAGTTCCAGATATTTTAACATCTTTTCCATAGTCTTTAGCAAACTAACTACTTAATTCGTTGCACATAATGTAAAATATTTAAAAACACAAAATATTATTACTTAGTCGTTATGTATATATAAAAGTTACTCCAGAGTCTGTTATTAAAATTTTAATATCACTTTAGGAATAATTATAATAAAGTTCATTCCAAAGAACATAATTAAAAAAATTGTTTACAAATATTTTTGATTTGTTTTTGACTTTTACGCCACTTACTATAGGAAATGATCTGATGATTATTTTTATCACTTCTTTTTTGTTGCTCCACAATTGCGCGCTTTTTAAAAAAAAATGCCACGCGACAGCACCTTTTGGAACTAGAAGCCTACAGATGTATTTTAAAATTAATACAACCTAAAAAAGGCGTTCCTTATAGACCGGCGGCGCATCAACAGAACAGCTCAGCTCAGCATGGGTGTCCATGGGCGACGGACCATAAATCCTTGATGAGCCTTCGGTCCGATTATCTTCCATAGTATATAAAAAAACCTATTCGTTGTAGAAAAAAATAAATAACTTAGTCTTTATTATGACAACATATTACGCTCATGATATTTATCTAAAATCACAACTAATAAGGAGATCATAATCTTAAAATATTTAGTGTCTTTCTATATTTTAAATACGAACAATAAAGCGGAAGTTAATTTAACTTTATTTATTAATTACTTGACCTTTGATGACCTTTATTATCTATTATAAAGTACATAATACAATCAGACTTGATGTATTTTTTAAAAGATTTATATATTTTACTTTAAATAAATTTTGGTGACTGAAGCCATAAATATATCATGAGATTACAATAATGATATGTAATATCTACATGATCTAATTAAGGCGGACATTTTGTGCAATTGTAGAAATATGAATGGATTATGAAATTAAGTTATCCTATATGGTAAGAGGAGAACAGCGCTGCCCATGGACAACCGCTCCACAGCCCGCGCTTTGCTTGTGTTGCAGGCTTTTGACGCCGCTTAAGCGGCACTTTTAAGGGCCTTCGATATCCTCTCTTACTCAGCGAAACACAGTACCGCTTCACGCTGAGTATTTTGTGAGGCCGTAGTATCACTTCGAACGAGCCGGCCCAATTTGTGTATCAGCTTTCCAGCGGGTGGAGATGGTTTTTTATAAATTATCCTTGCATTTTTAACTGTCATAAATAATTGTTTGTTGGAATTGGCGCTGTGCGGCTCTGGCGTTACCTACCCCAGGGCCGAAATGATTCAAGACTAATTTAATTTGTTAGGGATGACCTTTGGTCTTATCGATAATATTAAATATCGGGGACAAGTAATTATTAATTACCATATTAGTAGACATTCAATTATCAGATAATTAAAACTCTATTAAAATGCTTGTTTCAATAAATTAAACCATTTACACTGTGCCAATATTTTAACAAATAAATATATAATTAGCAACTTTACATTTTTTCACAGACTTTATTGACTTTGGTCTCTAATTTTTAAATTTAGACTTTTTATACCTACATATAAATTATTCCATGTAGATATTTTTGGGTTCTAAATTCCCTACTTTTACTGCTAGGTATATGTAAGATGCAACCGCGGGCAACCGCTGGATCCAGATCGTTCAAGAGCGCAGCGGGTGGGCGTCTTTGGGGGAGGCCTATGTCCAGCAGTGGACTTAAATGGGCTGATGATGATGATGATATGTAAGTTGTATTTTATGTGAATAAAAGTAGCAGTAGGCATAGACTATGTATGTTGAATAGAATCTATTCCAGTCAAGGTTCAAACCTTGTTACGATATGTTCAATGCTCTAATGCTTATAGGGGATTCTTCCTATTCTGTCTTTATTTACTGGTGAAAAATAAAGACGATTATATCAAAGTAAGTAAGATAAGTTGTGCTGATAATCTTATCTATATACTATTAAATATTAATCGAGCACTTTATTATGACAAACTAAATGTGAATCTATTTAGCATATTAGTTTGACACGGTCCATTTATAACATGGAACAGTTTCCATTACCATTGCGTAACCTTATGATATACTGTAGCTATAAAAACTAGGTATGTTAATTTTCAGTACGGCTCATTTAACAAAGTCACCTAGAACATAATTACCAGAACATATAGAAATACACAAGAGAGTTTTTAGTATTTATTCGTCATTTAAGGTCAGAGCAATTGTATTAACGATGATAAACAAGGTAGTTCATGTTTCATTGTCAGCTAATATAAATAAAGATAAGGTCTTATGTATGTTATCTCCTTGCATTTATTTACAACTCAGGTCAATATATATAGATTTATTCACAAGTCATTTAAGTATTTTTAAATGTAACAAGACAATCATATTAATCTCAGCATGAGACAGGCCGTATTATTTATTAGATTTTTTTCTCAAATAACTTTATTTATTTAAGTTATTGTGAAAGTATATTAATTTCATGATAGTTAAAAGTATCGTATTTAAATTGTAATTTTACAATCAACTTTTTTTTTATGTAACCTATAATACTTATAGAGTTTTTCCATTGTAGGTAGTATTTATAGTAAAATTTATTTTCACCTTGGTAATATTATCACAAAATATCGATGTTAAGCTATTTATGTTTGAGTTGTAACTGCTATATGAGAGCTGATATCGAAATTGATTGTGTTTATAATAACCTACTTTCTTTGCTAGCACGACGGTATTTGCAATCTATATTTGTAAGTCACTCGTATTTGGAATTGAAACTAAAATTATATATGAATTCTAGCAGTCGAAGTATACCTAATTAGATAGCACTTTTTTTCAATTTGTCAAGTGTATAAGATTGTTCAATCACAATATCTCTGCTCTTCACTGGAATCGGATATAACTCTTGTTTCCTATTTCATTAGCAAGATATTGTGAGTTAAAAGCATCGAAGGCTGACGGTAATCCTTACACGCCAATGCTCCGTTGGATCCTAAAGAAAACACATGAAATGAAATTAATAAAGAATGCGATTAAACACAAATATATAATAGCTCATAATATTACGAAGTCGGAGCGTTACCAAATACCAAACAAGTGTACTCACCATAGCCTATTTCGTGCCGCACGGTACTAGCCTTCACTATAACCGGTGTCTCTTTGTAAGCCACGCCAGTTTCATTTTCATTAGAGTTATTCTCGTCTTTAAAGTATTCCTCAAATTTATTATCATTAAAGAAGTTAAAATCAATCGCAGCCCGTTTCATTGTGGGGGTGGCGCTGTTTCTAATGTCAATTTGGAATTGCAACATTTTAGCTGGCGACATTACTTCCGCAACTGGCGATGGCCTTACAAAGCCATCATTTTCTTTTTTTGCGAGCGATTGCTTTAATAGATTGATTTGTTTACATTCTGTAACTTCTTCGGAATCATTTGATATTTTGCAATTTGTATTCTCAGTGTTAACTTCAGTTAGGAGTGAGGTTTCAGTAATGGGTGATTTATTCCCTATACCGGGTGTAGCTGTAATGGGTGTTGAAGATGTCTCGACGTCAGATTTAACGTCAACACTGTCGAGTGATAAACCTCTATCCCCAATTGTAACATTTTCGCCAATTTCAGTTAAATAATCTAAATTCATGCGAAAAGTATCGTCAGGTAAATCTATATTCTCAGCTATAAATAGTTGGTTTGAACTAGTCGAATCGCATCTCGGTGTTTCCGGGTTTTCCTTAATAGACAACTCCATTTTAAATAATAAGCCGTGTATTGTATTTATTGCATTCGTATAAGATGTATTATTGATGTCCTTGAAATTATCTAACTAATCGATAAGCTCAAGAATTTTACATCACTCGTTCACGCACACATACGTGTCGTTGTGATTGTGTTGGAGCTGTCAAACAAGTTTACGTCGCCGTTTTATTGAATGCAAGAGAGAAAATGTCTGATTATTCAATTTATGTGTTATGAGTATATAATAGTTTATACCAAATGGAAAATAATTACAGTAAGCTAGTGCCTCTGGTAACGAATAGCATTATAGCGCCATAAGTAATCTAAAAATAGATTGGTTTATCGTCACTTGCACTGATTTTGCCCGCTCTTTTTGTTCGTTCACTGCACTGTTGTTTATTATTATGTTCTATAGTGTCAACACCTCACAATCGCGCATAAAACAAGTAACACGTGTGATTATTTAGTGTAAATGTGTTTTATTCAACGTTTCCAGTCCGAGATACGTCCCCGTACCGCGTTCTAAAAGGCGACTGCATGACGTACTCTTGTCAACAAACAAGAATCGGCGCAAACCAAGCTTGGCCTTTCTAAATGAATATTCAGCTGTAAAAAATAGGAAACCTGCCTCTTTAAACAGGATCATCAACATAATATTACTCTATTGTACAATTTTACGTTAAAATTCCTCAAAATTCATATTGACTTCAATATTTAAATTTGGCGCGTTAGCTCAACCTGTTGGGCGTACTGAACACACTAACAAATCTGTCAATAGTTATCAAGCAAATATAAACTTAAATTCACTGTAAGGCGGTTCATAATGGCTCATATAAAACTTCCAGACTATAATATAAACCTCCATGATATACAAAATGTCAAGGCCAATGTATTTACCAGGATAATCAATTTTAGGTTAGGTGAATATATTTCATAAAACCATCTTTTTTATTTGTATTGAAGATGTTTGTGTATTATTAATAATTACATTGTTTTATGTTTAGAGCAGCAAATGTATAGTAGGTAACTTGGTAGCACTTGATCTCTCTAGTGATTAGTCTATGATTTTTATTCTATATTTTCTATTAATATTAAACAATCATGAAAATATTTAATAAAAATAAAACAAAGTGTACATTTATCAAACTTTATTAAATCTATCGATTTTTCTTCTTTTTCCCGCCAGCGCCATCTGTTTTCCCTCCTTTCCGTTTCGCATTTCTAACTGCCAATTTGTTATTGACTTTGTTCTTGTTGAAACGCTTACCACCCTTTTTACCAAGAATATTTTTGTTGTAGCCTTTTATCCACCAATCACGTTTTTCCTCCCATGCCAACTGTTTTACACCGGCTTTGTCTGTATTCGAGACGGCTTGACTAGAGCCTTGTTTTTTATTAGCAGCTGTTTCTTCTAGAAGAGTGGAGAATTCTTCAGCAGACGCAAATAATGAACCGATATCATCGCCACCTTAAAAATACACAATCACACACATTAATTTTAATGTTACCAAAGAAAATATACTGTTGTCGACATTGCAACCTTTATGAGGTTGCTTCTCTATCCCCATATATATATTAAAAAAAAAATTTACAATTGCTCCTTATGCTCATAGTGATTAACATACATTTCAGTAATTCCTCCTTAACTCATTTTACAAAACTAAGTCTTTAATTTAACTAAATTAGAAAAGATACCTTTTAGTTTCAACTTCTTGATCTTGCTGGATTTCTTTCCGGGCACATCAATCATCTCATCATCATCATCACCATTCTCCAATTGCAGTTCTGTGAAAATAATTTTAATCTAAATTGCAAAAACTCCAGTTACTGGTTTACAACAATAACATATATCACATACCATCTTCGTCTTCACCAGATAACATGGGTTCATCGTCATCACCAGATAAATTAAGTTCACCATCACTATCATCTAAAAAAATAGAATATTTAAACAAGATGTAATGTTTTACATGCCAATACCTACAAAATTCAATAATTTATATTTTCAAAATATTACCACCACCAGCAGGTATCTCTTCATCATCCTCATCGCTATCTCTATCGATTTCATCATCACTGCCCTCATCACATTTTTTGGGTTTCCTTTGTAATGATGTTTGCATTTCAGAGAGGAAGTCCAAATCTTCTTCAGATTCTTGAAAACAAAGTTATTTTATTTTATTTCAAATTGATGCGTTACAAAATTGCTTACAGAGTTTCTATTAAAACTTTATTTACTATTAATTTACCTGCAGGTTTAGTTCCAGTTATTGTATCCAGATATTGCTCAAAAACCTCGCTCGTCACAGAATCGTTGTCACTTTCAGCGTCTGAATCGTCATCTTTTCTACGTCTTTGAAGAAAACTAAAAAAAAAAAAAAACAATTTTATATAATCTAGTGGAGAATCATCATCATTTCAGCCGTAAGATGTCCACAGCTGGACACAGGCCTCCACTTTGGACCTTCAGGCATACCTGTCGGAGGCGACATGCAACAAGCGTCTTCCGGCTATCTTTATAAGGTCAGTGGAGAATAAATAACATTAATCAAAAAACTTTGCTATGAATTAAATGATTTCTGACGGATAGACTTAATAAGCATTACGTGGGTCAATACCATTCGTATCTCCAAAAAAATTCAAGCTTTAATAATTAAGAGAATTTTAAATATACTCACTCGTACAAAAACTTCTCATCAACAGGAATCTTAGACGCGTCCTCACTCAAATATGAAGATGAATTCACCGGCATACTTCTTAATCCTGCAGAATATTATTTCAAAATTAACACGGACCATGAATGTTTTGTTTTTGCGTTATATATTATATATATATATGTATATATATATATATATATATAATATACGCATTCCAAATATGTGGTATATCCATAAAACAAATTATGCTATAGCGAACAACAGAGCAGGTGGGTCTCCTATATGTTAAGAGAACACCGCCGCCCATGAACAACCGCGCCACGATCCGCGCATTGTGTGCCGGTGGCATCTGTGTCGCCGGATTTTTACACCATTTTAAGCGGCAGTTTTAAAGGGCTTCCAATATTAAGGGACTCACTCTTCGAAACACAGTACATTCATCCGCCCATGAATACCGCTAGGCTTTTTAGGGCCGCGGGTACGTTGCCGGCCTTAAGGGACAGGTACGCTCTTTTTTTGATGGTTCTCAAGTCGTATTGGTTTGGAAATACCTATGTTTACTTAAGTGGGCGATTCTTTAATCTCACTAATAATATTAGTATTATTCCATATTATGCTTAAAAAATGTATAAATTGTTTCTTACCTTTGGCAACATAGTTCTTTCTTACTGCAAATTTAGGATGGGATCCTCGGATTTTCTTCAGCTGCCCATATTCTGTACTATCCGTCTTTTTCTTCGGATTTTTAAATACAAAACGGTCCAAAAATCGAATCCCCGAGAAATCCTTGAGTGGATCACCTTGATATTGAATTATTTGATCTGAAAATTGAGTTGATAATAAATCTAACTATACATTGTATCTTGTATTGTATAGGATCAACATTAAAATAATTTTTATACTACTATACTAATATGTATTAAATAAAACAATTAAGTTTATGAACGATCGTAGCAATTTCTGGAGTCTTCTTTATTCATATAAGCAAGGATCAATTATGAGTTTTCCAATAACAACCAAATTATTTCCCTATATATTATTTTGACTAAAATAACTCACTATTGATAAGTTTCTCAGCAAATAGTTGTACAGTCGGATGAAAGTGTTTAGCGAGGGGAAGTAACTCCAAATAGGCGCTACAGGTGGCGCCACAGAATGCAGGATTTCTGGCGAATGGGTTGTAATCCGATATCACCTATAAAATCACTCACAATTTGTAAATAATACATCGATTGCGCGCATTTTAACATTCCTAGTATAAAATTGTGAGTTTTACAATCAGATTTTAATATGCCTTCAAAATTAGACACAAGTTAAACAATAAATTATACAAGTCCATGTGCAACTTAGAAAATTCATAATATATAATAGATTTTTTTATAGAAACACGTATAACGAAACTAAAATCACTTAAAATATATATTGGGAGTAAAAAAACAAATAAGACAGGTAACCGCGCCACAGTCGGCGCATTGTTTGTGTTGCCGGCATTTTACGCCGCTTAAGCGATATGTTACAAGAGCCTCCGATATTCTTCATCACTCAGCAAACACAGTAGAAATACCGTTTCAAGTACAACTACCGTTTCACGCTGAGTATTCAGTGAACCCGCGGTTTCATTTCGGACGAGCCGGCCTAATTTGTGTGTTAGCTACGCTTCAGCATGGCTCTCCCACGAATAAAAAGCAACTGAACTCACCTTTTCCATATTGATAGTCTTCTTAAGTTGTATCTTAGTTTCCATCTCTTTTTCTTCTGGCGTTTCTTCAGTTTGAACTTTAGCGTGATACCAGCCACTGACCGCTGACACTATACGCTTCTTAGGTTTAATATTACCTTCATCGTCAATCTTTAGATCTACATAGATTTCTTCTTCATCATCTACAACATATAAAACAATATATCCACAAATCAGTTTTATGAAAATATACCTTTAGCATTTTTATTCTATAGCGGACAACGAAGCTGGTGGGTCTTCTATATGGTAGGAAAACACCGCCGCCGTAATTTGATTAAGTATTATTTAAAGAGGTCTAAATTAATAATAAGAAAAATTTAACTTTTATAGCATACTGAGCTTATACCTGAAACTCAGTATTTAGAAAATAACAATATTTTTTTTTCAAAACCAATTAAACTATTTTATTTAACAGCTATATTAAGTTATTTTTTTACAAGTATGTATGTTCGTAGACAGGTAGCTCACCCGTGGGAAAGCCATGCTGAAGCATATATATGCTGACGCACTAATTGGGGCGACACGTCCGACGTGATACTACGGGCTTGCAGAATACTCAGCGTGAAACGGTACTTGTACTGTTTTTCGCAAAGTGAGTCAGGATATCGGAGGCCTTTAAAATTGCCGTTGAAATGGCAAAAAAAGCTGGTAACACATTAAATGCGCCACCTTCTCCGTTGTCCGGTATACTATAAAAAAAACTCACCTAAAAGAAGGTCTTTCTTATCGCCAATAAGCAAATTTAACTTCTTATTTTCTATCTCTTCTACTTCCTCTACGACTGCATCAGAGTTCTCTTCTTTTTTGGATGCTGCTATATCGTCTGCATCCACATCATGTGGTGCCATTTGTTGTTCTTCCTGAAAATACATGAATAAAATAAAATAAAGAGTTCAAAAAGACAGACTTGGAAGAAAAAGGACCATAAAGTATTATATATCTCCAACATGGATATTTATTATACCCACACCGTGTACCACCACTATTTATTATTATATATTTCCAAACCAATACGACTGGCGTGCTTTCAAGAAAAGGGTGTACATAATCCTTTAAGCCCAGCAGCGCACCCGTGTCTCTACAATGGCAAGGGGCGTCCATGGGCGGAGGACCGCTCACCCTAGATGAACCTCCTGCTCTTTCGTTACCGTTTCCATGAAAACCCCTTTTAATATTTAATAACAATTTAAACAAGTTTAAAGTTATGTCATATATTTCTTTACAATGTTTGATTATATCATTTATACTAATGAATTATAATTAATTTTTCAATACTTGTCACAATTTCTCACAAAAAACTAAGCTTACTTATTTCTAAACTTACTTTTATCTCTTTTTTGGTCCAGGTTAATTTGAGAGCGTCTTTTTTGTTTCCATCCTTCAATACTTGCGATATCAAAAACAGCATTCCACAAACTTGACCCGGCGTCATATAGCAACATAGTTGCAACAAACGTTTAACGAAAGCAGCAACTCTATCAACATTCTTGTCCTGCTTTAACGACTTGTATATGAGAGAGAAAAGTAGTGCTGAATGGGATGTACTGAATATATCTGGGTTTATTAGCTTCTTATATAAGGCTGAGTAGTATCTGAAACAATATTTATCTTGTATTTATGAATTCATTAAAAAGACTAGGGGACCCTCAAGAAAACAGCATTACATATTCTTTAAAAGCCAGCAGCTCTGCAAGGGCTAGAGGTGTCTATGGGCGGGGGGCCGCCCATCTTAGGTGAGCCTCCTACTCGTTAGCCACCGTTTCCATAAAAAAGATTAAGAAATGCCACTTATTTAATTATAAAAACAGAAAATATGCTACCATATAAAACATATTGTAAATTATAAGTAAGAAATTAACAAAAATAGCAGCAAATTGTAATGAATGTAGGTGTGTCAAAGACATAATTTAACAAACATTTATGTACAAATGAATTAAAAAATTAGAATTCATAAACTCCAATGGGAAAACTTATTTTAATGTTGTAGCCGCTTACGACTTATGATAATTATTAAAAAAACTACTAATAGTGATGTCATACTACTCACCTATCACTGATGCCCTTAGACGTATCGCTGACATGAAAAAGTAGTGCCAGAGCATGGATCGCCACATTAAATCCCGCCAAATGTACTAACCTGTATGGAGTTGCGCATGTATTTAATATCTTCTTACCATACAAC
>DWCF01002121.1:0-25674 GCA_018230265.1 Delias oraia | reverse complement strand
AAATGGTACTTGTACTGTTTCGTAGAGTGATGATATCGGAGGGCCTTAAAAGTGCCGCTTAGGCGGCGTAAAAAGCCGGCTACACTACCAATGCGCGGACTGTGGCGCAGTTGTTCATCGGCGACGGTGTTCTCTTACCATACTGGAGAACATCTGCTCCGTTGTCCGCTATACTATTAAAAAAACATTAAGTTAAAGTTCGTTCATTTCGCGTTATCTTACAAATGTTCATTATTCTTCACATCATTCATCACATTCAAAATCTAATGATGCTCTGAATGTTTATGGTTATAGAGTCAATGATTATGTGTATTATACATGATATTGGAAACGGTAATGCCTGCCGTTTGTACTAAGCCCTAAAAGCAGAATGCGAAAGGATAATCACACTGTATTGTTTTTGATTCATTGCCGTTCTAGTCGCAAATTTTCTATTTATATTTCTTCACTGCATAAATAATAATATTTATAGATTTAACTACTTAACGTACTTTTAATTTTTTAGCTTTATTTTTAAATATAGCTTTTGTTCCAGTCTATATATAATTTATAGTCTATTTATTATAGTAATATATGTAGTATATTTTACACTTTTATCAGCAGACACAATTTTACAATATCCTAGTTTGAATATTACATAAAGCCTAAATATCTTATTTTTTTTAGGTAAATAATTAAGTATCTGAATAATACTTGTATGGTAATTACAATATGATAATAAAGTAGATATGATTTTGTCATAAATTATTAACTAGTGTTTATTTTATTTAGAATAAAAACTGTCTTATCTACGTTCGCCTAAATATTTTATGATTTTATTCTGTACCTGAACGGATATATCGTTATGGCGTTGCTGTAACACTAAAACATTATTGCATCAGCAATAAATCTGCGAGTGAGTGGTGCTAACAGGAGTCACGCCCACCGATACCAAGATACCATTTACCCACCCGTTCACACTTCACACCGACAGGAATTAATTACGAATAAGATTTACTTACAAATTTTATACTCTACATTATATTATAAATACATTTAAAATAAAGTTTCTCACATACTTTTTAATGTTAAATAATTTTACAATACACATACAGAGATAAATTAGCTTCTAAAAGTAAAAGATCTACTACTTAGTTACTACAACAGTTAACATATTTTTCCTCAATGCTTTTCTTAGTTAAGTCATTACGTAATACGACTGACGGAATCGTGGTAGTTTGTTCTTACCAGTGAGTGAAGGAGACAACGGGTAGGTGCTTTTACCCACTCTATACCAAAGCCTTCATATATTTTTTATAGTAATTATTTTATTTCATTATTTTTAATGATTTTATATTTTCGATATAACATTTTATGTTTAAATGACCGGATGCATAATAAGTAAATATAAAAAGATAACTGCGTCCAAGCAAGGGCTGGGGTTGTCCATGAGCGGAGAACCAGATTTGCCTACTCGTTTACCTTCGTTTCCATAAAAAATACTTGATCTTACAATATTAAGAGCCACAAATAAATAATAAAATGCCATAAATATGCCTTAGCATATTATAAAACTGTATAAATATCAAAATGTGACGTAACGTTTTATGCAAATCATCAAGTGATCTTCAGGCAATAGCAAAAGTGACAATTCAGCAGATCCCCCATATCAACACCTTGTGAAAGGCAGTCGTGGCGTGGAAAGAGCAAATTGGCGATACCATCGGCCCAAGTGCCATCTCGTGGTCGAGGACGCGCGCGCGCCTAATCGCGTTTAGCTGCTTCGAGGAGCCATCCTCGGATTGCATTTGAGGGTCTTGAGGTTATCGATTTGTGCTTGTAAATTATTCTGTAACGGATACCTATTTTGCATTCGCATATTGATTCCGCGTTAGTGTTAAGTATATAAACTCTGGCACGTTTGTGTATTTTTGGGCTTAAGTGGTTAATCATATTTTGCTCGTAATTTAAGCGCTTTTATAGATTTAATAGTCAAGCCACGTACTTACAAGCTTACGTAAATTATAACCATGAATGTAAATCTAAGTGCAAGTCGATTTCGAGGCCCACGTAAGCGCTAACACTAACTACATTAATTCTGCGTAAGAACCCAGCGAATGGATCCCAAACTATCTTCGTACTACAATCGCCGTATTATCTATGCGACTACAGCTACAACCAGTTGACAAAGTGCACTACGTGATATTGTAGCCATTACTCCCTGTGATTCATATCACCTTCCCCCCACTGCGAGCCTTACCCCCTTTTCTCTGAGATAACGGTCCGCACGTTGTCCAGATATACCTATTAAGGATGCAACGACGCTCTATATAAATATCTTCCTTTATACAATTAGTGTTCGAACGATGAACAGGAGAATCTATGCTTTTATTAAGGCAGTGCATTTGAAAATTTATCTCTATTGTTTAACAAATAAGGTTTACAGCATGAAATTTGACTGAAACCTGTCTAAATTTTACCTGCCTCATATGATCAGCTGGAAGTTGCCATTCCTTAAGCATAAAAATCAAAACCTCAAAATCTAAACGATAACAGTTTCGAATCGACGAATCGGACGTATATTGTTCGCTATCGAGTTCTGTTACAACAACGCCCAATTTGCTCGAGAGACTTTTATCTCACTTTTGCCCGCCAAAACAAAGAGTCGATATGACAGGTCGGTGTATCTGTGGTCGAGCACACAAAAACGACAATCGGGAAGGAGCAATGGGTGCGCAACGGAGCGTGACAATTGCATCGTTGCAGGCGCCATATTGGATTATAAATACTATTTCGATTAACGCGCTCTGTTTAGATGCAATAATAAAAGATCTCCCTAATGGATTGCATATTAAAAAACCTATGTTTTTATAATATAGCGGACAACGGAGCAGGTGGGTTTCTTATATTATAAGAGAACACCGCCGCCTATGGACAACCGTGCCACAGTCCGCGCATTGGTTGTGTTGCCGACTTTAAACGCCACTACAATTTCACGTTGAGTATTCTGTGAGCCCGCAGTATCTGTATACATGGGACAAGCCGGCCCAATTAGTGCATCAGCATGGCTCTCCCACGGGTAAAGTTAGTGTTCATGAACATATAAGTTATTGAACATATAAGTTATGAATACTATTAAAAACTATCAACTTTTGATTAGCATACGTTATAAATGTATGAAAAAAGAAAATATAAACATAATATAGAAGCAACTAAGATAAATTTCTATTACATCAGATTTTATATTTATATAATTAATAATAATAAATGATATTTACAAAAATGTTTTAACGAAATAAATTCAATGTAAATATAGATTTCATGTTGTGAGTACATGCTTTACATTGAGGACAATAGTGATGTGCTCAAAGAATTCTTATTTTAATCGACTCTGTGTATCGAGGAGGCGGATATCGCGCGCTCGTGTGGAACAGAGATAGTGTTGGACACTGGTCTCACTCGGTAGCGAGTACTACTCAAAAATCCGTTTCTATTTTAAAATTTTCCTTGAGAATATCTTCTTAGGTAAATGGAATGTGTTTAGGCAAAGTAACTTGTGCATAAAGATGCAAGATTGTTTAGTATGGTCATGAAGTTATTATCTATTGGCGCAAAGTTAAGAAATATAAAGGAATATGACAATTATTTAAAAGATATATACCTATTGGATTTAAACGACTTATCTACTTTGAATGAATTCACATACTTCTGTTTTGAAAAACGAAGATGAACTGAACGCATTGAAAGTTGGCGCGTGTTTGAATACGATATAGGAATCAATCAAGCTTCAATTTTAGTTCGGAAAGTCATTTCAGTATACGTCGCGTGTCACTCATCGCTAACTTTAGTTAAAAAATCTTCGGAAGCAATCCGTATTTGACGTTTGCATCAAAAATGGGGGAAGCGGTGCGTCAAACGCGGGATGGATTCGAAAATTAAAACCCCAGTGTGGCAACATTGACGTGTGTCGGTTGCCGGCTCGATTTCAGGCCTGTTCTAAATATGTCAAGTTCTTTGTTATCGAGTAACGTATGCGCGGAAATGAAAGTCCATCGACTAGACCGCCCCATTATCGATGCACATATTATTTTAGTGGCCATATTATTTCATGCTAGTTATTAATTTCAAAAGTATTTAAATTAAAAAATATATAATTACAACAGTAGCCAATTGGTAAGGAATTTCTTTTATTGAATTTATGTTGTTAAATATAAATAAAAAAATCAATTTCACTATAGTAATATATGTTTACCTACAATTCCCGTCAGCAGCATTGTTAAAGATGATTCATATAAAATCTCACAAGAAATTAACCTTCATTGTGCTCAACTCGAGAGTGACATATCAGCGAATGGCACACCGTTCATGTGACGTCATGTCACTCGTTCACTTACTCTAAGCTTTTCGTAGTAAAAAAGTTTCCAGAGTGCACGTAATGTGATAGAACTGTCAAAACTTGCTGAAGTGCTTTAGTCTGTTGTGACAGTAACTGAAAATTGCTTTTTCAAAGATTGATTTCATTTTAGTCTTATTTGAAGAACATGTCAGTTACTTAAAAATCTATTATATTCACTGAATACGGCGTATTATTATGCACATTAAGTCAAATAATATTTTATTATGTATATTAGTTATATTATGTATATGTAATGTAAGTTATAAGTCTGCTTAACCCGTTAGTTGTCATATTCCCGAGTAAGAGTTTATATTACATTTAATTTTATTCAGCATTCATAGATATATAAAACCTTCATTTATTTATTATGTAAACATATTTTTCTTATAAAGTAATGTTTTTATATATTTAGCATTTATAAGCAATAAAAAGAGTTCCCCTATTTTTATAATAATACAATAAAGAATACAATATTATCGAGTCTGTCATGTCATCGAATCACCTGTCTACGTCAGATGAAATCGGTGGCTCATAACATTATGTTCGTCCATTCAAAAATATTTTTTGCCACTTGCTTCGATGAAACATTGATATTTTTATCCACGAGTTTCCTCTTCATCGCATTCGTATTTTAAAATTCAGTATTTTAAAAATCTCTTTCTAAAATAAATAATAAATTTTTAAATACGTTACATAAATAAAAATTTAAGGTATTACTTCTTAAAAAAAAACAATCTCCTCAAATTTCTCGTCAGCTGTAGGTATTGCATGCCGAGTGTTGCACACCGCGTAAAGTTACATACGATTAGGTAAAAAATACGTGTAAAGCCCGCGGCATATTTGTCTATATGCAATTCTTTCTTAAGTCAAAACGAAGTCTTATCACAGCCAGTTGCAACTTGTTCGTGAAATTCTAGATAAGCAAATAATAGTAATGTTACTGATGGTTATCGAAACGTGTAATCCACCGTGTCCACTGATAAGGAAATCGTAAAAATCGCTGTTGATTAAGCGTTATCGCTTCTCGAACGATAACTGCCAGTTTGTGTTCGCGTACGACCGAGGAATCAGTTCTTTGAGTTGTGTTTGGACAATTGGGAATTGGAACTTCTGATTTAGCGGTACTGTATATGAGCCGGTGAGACCAGTCGATTCGATACTTGAAAAAAACATTGACAATTTACCTTTATTATAAGTATATCTAGTTTTATCTGAGTAAATAAGTCCTTTTGCAGTTCCACGATCCGGAAAAGACGCACATGAAGTACATATGTAATAGTTTATATAAAGTAATATTATTATGTACAAATATATAAACAAAAAATAGTCCCCTAAATATATAATTATCCACAAATGATATTCTATATATCTCTATATAACTTATAATAAGATATATTTACAGTAGTCACATGCAACTTAAGAAATGGAAAATCGGAAACCAAATTATTTTAAGTATTTATATATCTTTTTTTTGCCCTTACCTATAAAACGGTGTTTTCTTTCTAAGTTGTTCCAAGAAAACGAGTTTAGTTGTCAGGGGTATATGGCGTCTGCGTTATTATTATTAATTGAAATAAGATTATTTGCAGTTTAGGTTCTTATATTTGTAAATGAAATATATTATGATAGAAAATACGATTACGTTCAAATTTTTACGAAATATCAATATATATCTATAATGGATGGTTAAAAGATTGAAACATGTAAGGAATTAAATTTTTAAACTGTGATGAACTAAGTTTAAGATTGAGTCCCGTTCTGACAAACAGGCCTTGATGGTAAAACTCAGATTTAATTATAAACATCACGCAACATTGTACTTTCTAAATGAAAATATTTTATTTGTACGTTCGTATCAGTTTCTTCATGGACATCAAGAATTATCTGCAAAGATCAAACAACTTAAAACACGCAAGCAACTGTATTCTCTTTCCTGATATAGTTATGAACGAAAATCGATTGACGCGAGCTATCATTCCATCTATCTTATTGATATTAAAAGTCTGATCTCAAAGATAAAATTATCTTATTTAATTACATATAATATCTTGTACATTTTACTGATAAGAACAACTATAGTCAATATAATTTACTGATTTTTATTGTATTTATTTATTACATGTAAATGATAGGCAGACTGTTTGATTTCGCATATATATCTGTAAAATAATTGTCACAGATTCATTTCAATTCATAGAAAAATATCTCAAATAGAAGCCTCAACATCTAAATCGTACCTCCATAACTAATAAAAGATAATGATCTTAAAATTAAACAAAACTAGAAAATCACGCAGGAAAGATTGAAGATAAGTTTTTGAAATATTATTATTTTGGCGCCTCTAAAGACCTTTAACTGGTTTCTATAGTAGAACTTCACAGATAAAATTTTGTATAATATTACATACATTTATAGATATCAAGTTCCTGTCTTACGATTTTATCGTCTCATTGACGATTATCAAATTTCATGATATATAATATATTCATTATTAATTTTATAGCGCTATAGTACGTACAAACCGGCTTTGTCGCTACCGTGTTCACGGATTTCGGTACAATTTTAATGGAAATAATAAAAAAAAGTGTCTACTGTCATTCTGTAAAGAATTTAGGTCGTGAAGTGAGCAAGAAACACCACTCATACAATCTAACAAATATAGTCTATTGTATTAGTAAATATTTTTAGGTATCTGTTAAAATGTTTTATTTTAGATCTGTACTTAGTCTTAGCGAGTACACACAGTATCAGTACGTTCTAGAATCTAAAATGACAACTCCATACTATATATAATTTAATCAGTGTTCGTACAGTACCTTTAGGTATGCGGTAAGTCAAGAAAATTTGGATGGACCGTCAAGAAGATTATTTTCTTGACGGTCCATTTTTTAATTCTAATAGATAATAATCTCTATTTAATAGAATTTAATGAACGCACACTAATTTGTGTCTTCCCTGTGTCGATACCGAATAACTTCCTATCAATTGAAATAATCGATTTTACGTATGTTTTATTCGTTATAATTTATTCGATTATCGTTAATCTACTCCCGTTAATCGTTTGTAAGTAGCGCGTGATTTAATGACAATCGATACAATTTAATGAATTCGATACAATTTAATGAATTCGATACACAAACTTATTTGATTGTAATCGAACTATAAATCTGTCTTATTAGATTTACAATATTTTGGAGTTACTTATATGGGAATGAGATTTAGATTATATTATGTAGGCATGGCATTCCTGACCACCTGAGTACATAATACCTCCATGGTTGGAAATGTAAAGATAACAAGCAAACATTCCATTGATCTTTTAAAAATTAATAGTAAATCTATGTTGCAATAACTATAGTCATAGTTGTGTATGTTTTTCTCCCGGAAGCTAGAAAGTAGCAAGTGCTGGCGCGTGCGCACTTTAGAAACTCTTTATTCAATCACATACTTCCTCTATGGTTTTCACGTGGCTTTATTGTGAAAATATTTAATATAATATAGTAATATATTAAATAATATATAGTAATTAAATTTGTAATATGATACATTTACTGAATTTCACACTAAAAACTAAAAACTACTACAATCAACGAAGATAAGCAATACATATATATTTTTGGTATAGCGAACAACGGAGCAGGTGGATCTTCTATGTGATAAGACAATATCGCTGCCCATGAACATCTGCGCCACAATCCGCGTATGGTTGTGTTGCCGGCTTCTTACTCCGTTTACGCGGCACTTTTAAGGGCTATATCCGATATAGATATTATAGGCCGATATCCTCAATCACTCTGCGAAACACAGTACAACTACCGTTTCACTCTCGGTATTCTGTGAGCCCATGGTCTCACTTCGGAAGAGCCGGACCAATTAGTGCGTCAGCATATGCTTTAGCATGGCTCTCCCGCCGATGTGACAGTATTAAGACACTCGCGCGGCCACTGTCAAGCCATTCCAGAGACAAACTGAATACATTAAATTATGATTTCCCGGTCCGGGATTCGAACCCGATAACTCTCGCTTCATGGTACTTCTAGTTTCTATAGTTTTCTTTAATAAGACAAAACTGTGGGTACATGGAAATGTCTGATACCTCATTTTATTCAATGTTATATGTTTTGTTATATAACTGTAGTAAATAAGATACTCTTAAGAATTTATATTTAAATAGGCACAAACTCAAAGTGATTTATTAATGTGCAAACGTATTAAAATGTAATTTTTCTTGCAGGTAAGTTCTGCGATTCTCCTAATGTGTAAGTAATGGCATGCGTGATGAATTAAGGAAGTCAAGCCTGATATTTCTATATTTCAATTTGGGAATTTAGAAATTCTTTTAACGGTATATGAAGCTTTAAAATTCTGTTCATCTGTAGATTATAACTAAAATGCCCTAAACCAATGATCTTATTTGAGCACCATTTTTAAGTAAGTAAGTTTACTGAGATTATTATTTAATACTTACGATATCATAAGAATTGATCTTCAATTCAGTATAAATAAATTCATTAATGCTAATACCAAAAGCAATAGTTTGCAGCATTTTCTCAGTTGCATTTATCGTATGAAATTATTAAGATTATTTTGTAACGCGATAGAAGGGACACTATTATCAATATTATTTAATAGAGCCTCATAAATTAGATAAAGATTCCCACTCATTGGACTAATCTGTCCCCACTAATGACGACATCGATTTATAGTCGCAAAGTAGCTGACTTTACATATATTAAAATAACTTCAGAGAAAGGGTTTTAAATATTACTTGTTAATTACACCCACTCCTAATTTATATTTAAAATTTGTTATATCTTTATCGCACAGTAGTATATAACTGTTTAAATACTTATCTTTAATAAGTTTATGACAATATAATTTCATAAAACGGCTTAGAATATTTCAGATTTTAAAGATTCACCGAAAACTAATTTGAATAACATCGGACTACGTAAATAATGACTATTATATATACACTTAATGTTACTATACATCTGTAACTTAACTTATTAATACATTCATCTGTGTTTCTATGGCAAATAAAGATTTTTAACGTTGGCTTATTAATGGATATAATTTCGTACAGCGGGCGGCCGCTAGCGTTATTAATAAAATGAATGTAGACAGAATGTTCTGCAATCTCGGAATAACATACATACATTGAAAAGTACATAGGGAACGATTAAAGTTGAAAAAGCTAAGATGAATGCGGACCGATATATCATCCGAGACGGACGAGTGCGAACTTCCATGATAAACTTACTTTTTAAAGACTCAAATTGCCACAGTTAGGTATATCGCGTTGAAAAATTGTGTACCAAGGGTCGCCCCTGGGGCCGCGAGATAAAAACTCGACGGAATAAAAATCTGGCGTATTTGTAAAGTAGACTTGATATTTGTCAGCTTGATGCGAGAACTTTGGTAATTGCTCGTTGATTATACGTGCATATTGTTCTATATAAACTACTTGTTTGTAATGGAACAGTAACAGTAACCGAATTTCCGAAAACGCAGCTTCGTCTTTCGTACCAAACGTCCATTTAAAATTAAGGCAAAATTAGATAGCATTATATAGATACAT
Organism: Delias oraia; assembly: GCA_018230265.1. Taxonomy (NCBI): domain Eukaryota; kingdom Metazoa; phylum Arthropoda; class Insecta; order Lepidoptera; family Pieridae; genus Delias; species Delias oraia. The sequence goes on along the minus strand of DWCF01002121.1, from coordinate 15,718 downwards.
AATCAAGATATATATATAAGATGTATATTAAAGATATATATATATATCTTGAATAGGCTGATGATGATGATGATGTCTATATAAGCGATGTTAATTTATTTTCGTTCCTTTATTATGAAATATCTTATTGAATCATGGTTTTCAGGAATAATTTAATACTAAAAACTAATTATATCGTTAATATATTTTTAACAATTGATCCCTTTTTGCATTTTTAAAGACGTTCTCTTTGTATTTGCCATCGTAAATAACTACAAGAATGGGCATTATTATGTTGTTTTTTTGTTCATCCCAATATTTATTATTTTCCCTGACTCGTTTCAAATGCTATCAATTCTATTTCATCATCTTCATCATATCATTCGTAAGACGTCCACTGCTGGAAATAGGCGTCCCTTTTGGAGCTCCATGAATTAATCTATATCTCCTTCAATTCTAGTTACCATATAAACATTATAATTTTACAAATCGGTTTATAAATTTTAAAACTCAGATGTATATTATAATTTCTTTTATGTTGAATTTTTGTCATAGTACATTTAAGAAGGCTATATGAAGAATTAAGGAACGTTATCAAAGGTAACAATTTGCGTATGTCTCGAGGCGAGTTGAGTTTATTAAACTTTTTTACGTCAGCTCCCTGAGTACTGGATAAATTGTGGAGCGATAACTCACGGCTGCTAAACGAGGTTAATACGTTAAACAGAGTTTAAGTGGAGTTAGTGACTCCGGGCTTTCCGCTTCTAAGTTTGAATTTTTTTGTCAATTCTGATAAGAAGCTATGAATTGTATTTGTCATTCCCCTCTTTTCTTGCTTCAGTTATTAACTGCTGGACTACAGTATGTAATATCTTAAAACGTAGAAAATCCTAAATCTGGTGTGGGATAGTAATTCCGATTGAAATGTCTAAGTTTAGATATAAAACTAAAAAATTATTATTGCTTATTATTAATGATTATTATAATGTTGTGTAAACGTTGAAAGTCTATTGTGGGAATAGGGTTGGCGCAGAATGTATCTAAGGGTGATCAATGAAGCACAAATTTGATCCTCTGATAAACCTACAATATCCGGCCATTGATGGTGTAATGGATCTTGATAATTTGTTTTCCTGTTTCACTCATTTAAGACAGATGTTCCGAATGGCTGATGCCGCCGATACAAGTTAAAAGTTTATTAAAAGTAGCCTTTTGTAATTTTAATTATATTTTTGCATCTGTCTCAACTCATCCATAATAGCGAAGCACTTAATTACACCTACGCAAATTATCAAAAATAATTATTATATAAACCAACTATGTATTATGTATTTTTTCTTAGATACTGGTTCGTATTTATATATAATTGATAAATTTTATCTGTAAAATAATCAAGATACACAAATTTTATTTATTTTTATTAGGATTACAAGTTATCTGTGCCTCCATATATTTTTCATTCTCCGAGTATTGAATCTTATGCAAATGTTAGATACGAGATCCACAGGGTTTATACAAGTATTAAATTATATATCCAGTTTACTTTAACTCATCACCTTAATAGCAATAAAAACATTTAAGAATTTAGATAAACCATTATAAGCAGTAAGTTGGTCGTGTGAGTTGAATGGTAATTTTTTTCCACCAAAAAGTTACATTTATAATATTCGTTATAGTAATAATCAGTTATAATATTTGCCATTATGATTACCTTCTGTATCCTATTACTGGCGAAGTTTATTGAAGTGGTATCTTCGCGATATCTCTATCTAAAAGATACGAATTTATTAACACACCTACGATACTTAAATTGCATATCTTTCGAGCAGGAAGCTTTAAAAGCAATAACAATAAACTAAGCTTCATAGCATAAATAAAAAATAACCTTCATATTGTTATTGCATATTATTAGAAAAATATTTAAATGAAAAAGTTATTTCTTTTGTAAAACTATTGGGCCGGCTACCCGCGGGAGAGTCATATGCTAACATACTAATTGGGCCGACTAGTTCGAAGTGATACCACGGGCTCACAGAATACTCAGCGTGAAATGGTAATTGTATTTGAAACGGTTTTCTATTGTTTTTCGCTGAGTGAGTGAGGATATTAGAAACAAAAGCTTGAAATATGGTTGTCGCGATTGCCCATGGGCGGCGGTGTTCTCTTACCATACAGGAGACCCACCTGCTCCGTGCATTAAAGTATAACTAGAGTATACAGAGACCTTTGCCTAGTCATGGGTGACTAACCACTCACCTGACACCTGAGTTTTATCGTCGTTTATATCTGTACACAAAAATGTATTTTGCGTAATGTGTGTGTGTGTGTATAAAAAGTAAATTTTACATCCCTGTAATAGTTTTGTCCATTTCACATGAACGAATTATTATTTTAATATGCATGTCAACACTCGTTGAAGCAAAGTAAAAACCTCAGTTAATTAATAAAATACAACGTTCACAGTACCAAATTAATAAAACGAATTTCAATCGCGGATTCCTTTTCCACTGACAAGAAAGTATCAAATTTTACCCATCGAGCACACCTGAGGACTTGGTCTGGCATGCAACCACAGATTCACAAAACATTCGGTACTTAAGCCGACATATACCACACTAACGTAAACTATATTCCCTTTCCTCAAACGTCAAATTGCATTGACAACCCTTTAAGGAACGCAACAACAAATTTGCAACCGCATCAGATAAGATCTTTTCGTACGTTAGCAAGAAATACATTTCAAGAGAAACATACTCGATGTTGGGCCCGAATCGAAACAAAGCGTTGTGACATCGAGATAAGAATCGATTGGCTCGAAACGTCGCACCAAAACGAGCCGAACAAATTATCGATTCATAAAAACATCGATTTTAAAATATTACAGCGCGCTATCGCGTCATTGTTGAATTTTTGATAGGGTGCCCAGGTATGCGGCAAAAAAGTGTCTTTAATTGTTTTAGAAGGACAATATGTTCGAAGGCGGCTAACGCAAAGCGACACCGAGGCAGCCTTAAAAAATAAAACAGCAAACTCTTTTCATGTAGCAAAGCGAAGGAACCTACAAACAAGCTTAACCCGCGAAAAACTGTAAAAAATTGTTGTGAAGTCTTTTCTGTCATAATAATAACCTTTTCAAGGAGTACTATGCCTCTCATGTACAATTGGCCGCGGAATATTACGTACACTTTTTTTGAAGATATGGAAACCTCTCATATCTCTGCAGGCAGCTGGATGCACAGATATTATAGACACCATATATATATAAGGAAAATATTTGTATTCTTTGTTTTAAAGGTTTCGATAAATATTGAATTCATGTACATAATTTCGCCCAACAACAACGAAGTCAATAACAGACGATTTCATCAATCACTACAAAGTCTCGGTGAGCCTACGGCTCACCCCAAACTCCGCGAGAAGCTGTAAAGGCCCTATGCCAATAGCGTTAGTCACTTCAAAAAAACCACTACAAGGTGAATAAGATATAGATTTTTATATGTACAATCGCGAGAATTCTTAATTTGTTTTTTACAAATATTTTGAAAGCGTAATTATTGCTTATTTATCAAACTTAACATTTCTGTATACTTTACGGTCTAGGTTATGTCGTCAATATAAACACGGTTCTAAGAAATATAGGTAGGATGCAGAGTTTATGAAATTTTCTATTGAAAATAACATATTCCTAAGCGAATGCCACCTTATTCAGGTGTATGCACGCTGGGCGGCCGCTATCGTGCACAATACGTCATCCGATATCACAACGTCACCGGACCCTTAGATTTCGTCGTAGCCCGCACAAATGTTGCTTCTTAGCTTTTTGTCAGTTACATCTAGCGCTTGTATTTAATATATTTGTAATTTAAATAACATTTATGTAGTCTCGTGGGACGAGTATCGTTATTTCGATCTATGAATTAACAAGACGATTTTTACTAATGCGCATTATAAAATTGAATTACTTCACTACGCACGGTAATAATGAAAAAACAATTGTCATGGTTTCTTATGCTTATGTCATAGTTTTATAAAGTAATCAAAATTCAGTTGTGGTTCTTTATTGTATAAGATAATTTGACGTGTCAATTTAAAGTTAAAGATAAATTTATTCAAAGACGCATGATTATAGCCTACCTGTTGCTATCTAAACACGATTCGTTTCAATTGTTCTAAGTACATCGCGTGTTATCTTCCCCCATTAATTGCAATTCTGTTAATTTTCCTTCATTCTATTTACTTTAATCATATTGTTCATTCTGTATAACTTTCTATATCCCATAACGTGTCTAATTTCTCTAACATACTACACATAGTTAGAGGTTAAATCCCTACTGTTTTAACTGACCTTTAATAGAACCAAAAATAAGGTTATGAATTCAGCGTGTATTTTGTTTGCACAATTTACTAATATCTACTACTATTATTATTATATTACAATTTGTAGATAAAATTATCAAGGTAGTCATATTACACCAATTTACTCGAATGGGTGTAAACCTGAATCATAAATCCTTCTTTTGTAAATTTAACCTAAAACGTATTTGTTTAAATAAAACACGGATATGCCTTCAGCATCGAATTCTATGACATTTTATTAAAAATGTAAAATGAATAAAGCAAAGATTTAATTTTAATAATAAGTGAAATAAAAAGCAGGTCAAAACTTAAAAATCACCTATGAAATAGTGCGGTTGGGGACACAACACTCCTGCGAGCCTTATCTCGCCTGATACGGGGGCGTGCGCGGGACTGATAACAACCCCCCAACCCCCAAACCCATCCCCCGTATATTTCACACCGACACCGCCTGAGGTACAAGCGTCTGTTAATTTAAGATTAGATTTTATTTGTTCGCGTCACCATCTCGGTCTGCCATTATATTTGTGTTATAATTTATTCCCTTGATATGAATAATAATAATGAAGCAATGATTATACTAAAAACATATACAATGTTGTGTAACATTATTATAATAAATAATGAACATCGAATTTTCATTTATTGCACCCGTGGATGAGCTATGCTGAAGCATATGCTAACGGACTAATTGAGCCGGCTCATCTGAAGTAATACCTCGGGTTCACAGAAAACTCAGCGTGAAACGGTAGTTGTATTTGTAACGGTACTTCAACTGTGTTTCTTTGAGTGAGTGAGGACATCGGAGATTCTTAAAATGCCGATTAAGTGTCGTAAAAAAGACAAAACAACCAAAGCGCGGTCTGTGGCGTGGTTGCCCATAGGCGGCGGTGTTCTCTTTCCATATAGGAGACCCACCTCCACCATTGTCCGCTATACCATATAATAGTTACAAAGATCGATTTAAAACCATTTCTTATAATTGTGATGATTTTATTTAGTTTCCATATAGCAGCAATAAGAGAAAATGTTAGAAGACTACTAATCGTTTTAATACTTTAATAGAAGACCTTAATAAATTATTTATATAAGATTAAAAAATGTACAATACACAGCTGTTATATGAAACTTATCTGATTAACAACTAACGCCAACCATCTACATTCTACAATGTCGAAACACTGTCTCTCTTACTCTAGACCGCGGCACAACCAGCGAAGACTAATAAAGCGATTTAATAACCACTTCCTAACCTCCCGTGCATACTCGTAAAGAGGGAATCTTTACTACCAATAAATTAGGAAACTGCATTTAGTTTACATTCGGTTATATTAACATTGCTAGTTAGTTCTAACTTTACAGCTGTTGGGCTGTAATACATTTTATCAAAGCGTTTAAAAATATAAGCCTTTTGAGTACAAAAGAAAAATCGACGGTGGTTTCCAAATAATTATAAACAGAATACTGTTTTTAATCCTTAAATAGCTTATTCATTAGTTTCATACAGCCTACAAAAAAGCAATTACCTAAGATTGATATTACAAAAATTCTACTTATACAATCTTAGTCCCCAACCAACTTAACAATCATATCATTAAGTTATACGACCAAATTGAAAATACATTAGAGTGAGCCGGGAGCGGGGTAATTTTACGACATTTTATCATGGCATAGCTGCATGATGCAGGGCGCTATCAGGGCGGGCCAGCCGCCTTATCTCATACCGACACGTCTCGAGACTGGCTTGTTTCAAAGACTATGAAAATACTAAACTTAGCCCGACATAAGTATTTACTTGGGGTTTCATGAAAAATATATTTTAACTTATAGGTTTTACAATTTAATAAACAAAATATAGACAAATACCATTTTGGTTTATGGTTGAAATTTTAATGGCATTATAATTATATGGGATATTATATTACATTAGATTGAAGTATATAATATGTATGTAAATTTTGTTATATATTTGATATGATCAAATATTATCTAAATTATTTACCTAGAATATAATATGTTTGATGTATTTAAGAATTTACTCATTAAAAAATAAACTCGGTAATCCTTGAAAATATCGTAATAGATTAATAGACAAATTAGTGATAGTATTTTGCTTGTGCAAGTCATTAACCCAGGTTCAACGCTAACCGTTGGAAGACCTTACTTATCTTTTAATACAGCCAAGATATTTTATCTTTCAACACTTGAGATTATATTTTATGGTAAATATCTCAAATCTAAATACATCATTTAGTTCCATAATTACTTCTTTTAATCTTTTCCCGTGGGAGAGCCAAGCTGAAGCATATGCTGACGCACAAAATGGGCCGTTAAAACCACAGGCTCACAGAATACTCATCGTGGAACGGTACTTGTTCTGTGTTTCGCAGAGTGAGTGAGCATATCGGAGGCCCTTAAAAATTCCGCTTAAGCGGCGTGAAAAGCCGGCAACACGACCGCCCGCGGTGTTCTCCTACCATTTAGGAAACCCACCTGCTCCGTTGTCCGCTATAGACTAATAACAATATTAATTGTTATTAAGGAGAAAGTAACGAAAGAGATACCACACACGTGGTCACGACGTTTTGTTCTTCTCCATTACCACTTTACATAATAATTTGATCAATTTTAAAACAAAGCCAATCGATGGAGCTTAGCCATGAAAAGCTTATTAAAGTACGGAATCTGCGCTTACATCTCAATTCTAAAACAATGTTATCTGTTTCAATAGAACATGCCTTCAAGTTCCCGCAATATTCCACCTATCTGGCTTATAAACAAAGTTTAAAATCCCTTGATGTGACAATTGTATGATATTGGCTCAAAAAATCTCAATTGCTAGATCAAACGATTAAAATTGAACTTTAATATGTAGTTAGTACGATTTAATGTTATTTGAAATTCGAAACAATGTTTATTCGGTAAAGGGTGGTGGAACGCCTACCTTAGAGTCTAGAAAATATCTATAAGGTACTAAATACGTGCAAACTCGCCTTAGGTGTATACTGTGTGGCCTTTTACTATGAATCATGTATTTTGAGCACTCCGACTGAATAAGCTTGATAGTTCATATAAAATGTATGGAAAACAAAAACTTCACACGATGAACAATTATTCCCCTATAAAATAGATCTTCTATTAACTTGAGATATTTGTTATAGTCCAGATATTTGTTGTAGCCAAATTATAATTTAATTTCACAACCTGTAGACAAAAGCTCTGATTTAGACGAGTAGTTAAATGTTTATGTTTACTTAAACACACTATAAAATACAATAAGAAAACTAATTCGGAATTACAATATCAAAACTGTATATAAAAAGCTAAATAATTAATTTCAAAATATACACATCTTATCTTAAATGTCGGGCATATAAGAGAATGTTCCCATTTGAGACCCGTGGGGCATTGATGCTGAATGTTGTCACAATTACGCCGCGATAAGGTGCAATAGAATGCATGATAATAGAAAATTCGTTGAACAATCGGACGAAACATGCAATATTTTTCCATTATATTACAATTTTCTTTTCAAGAACAAAGCTATAACGTCTTGGCCATGTCACTCGTAATTTTTCATTACACAAAAGATTTGCCATTTATAATTTCTCTATATGTACAAGATTCTATTTTCATAAAATAGATTTGTAATCCTTTGTTTATTATACTACAAATATTTATGTTTAAAAATATGGAGTTTGAACTATCAACATCAATAATGTTTTAAAACTTTTTAAAAGTCTCTTAAAACAATAAAAATTTGAACCACAGGCATTTCGGTTTCTTTACATATAAGATTCTCTTATCGGTCTTAGCAGACTTCGTTTGTTGGCGTTAGCCAATAACAATACTGTAACTCCACGTGTTTTCTTGTTTGATCCGCGGATTCAATTAGTTTTACTGGAAGAACTTTATGTATTTTTAAAGGTATTGTGAATAGAAGTGCAGCTCTGCTTATTTTCAAGAAAATTTGTTGCTGTCAGTTTCTTTCGGAATTTCTTTTTTCAGCGCCAACACCTTGTCATATAATATTAATGTCCAAAATTGGCGTTCAAAAAGTGGTACATTGTGTATTTCAAAATAAGAATTTTGAATTTGATATACGTAAGAACAAGGGTACAGAAAAGAGTTATTTAGATATAGTAAAACCTTTAGAAAGGTGTTTTTCGTCGTCATCATCTTCAAGTATGTCCTTCCAAAAATGAGCTTTTCTTAAGACATTTTGCGTCGCGTACCACCTTTTTTTGGAATTAGCTGCCATCAGAAGTATTTTCAATATGTGTCTGTATAATGTCTGATAACATTGAAGACGGGTCTTTTTTATGTTAAGAACACCGACGCCCATGTGAAATTGCGCACATAATCTGCGCTTAGGTTGTGTTACTAGCAGTAGTCTGCTTACCAGTAGTTGGCGTAAAACCACTTGAGTTTTATAATTTTAATTCTCCCACAAATAGGACAGTGTTTACCCGCCCGGCCATTGGTAAGCCCTACCAAAGACTAAATAAATTATAAATTTTATACAGATCAGAAATCTAAACTGATAACATTGCGTTTATGCAATACTCGTAGAAAATAAGACTGCATCCGTTTCATATTGCTAGTTTAGGTTTGTTATTAAAAAAATAATGTTTTTATTTCTAATAATTATGACGAATTAATATTTAAAAAATTATACATTTTCGAGTGCAATTAAATACGGCAATAGTAACTATTTAGCCCAATTTTATATTTAATAAAATGTATACATTATATAAATTCAATTTATCACCTGTATCTAATAACTCCAAGCATGATATATAATTGATACCTACTTTGAAACACTTTAACCTTATCTATTATATCAAACGAGAAATGTCTTCTGACATCCCTCCAGACGTTAAGGTCAGATTTAAAAAAATCTAGTCATATCCAGGATCCCTAGATCTTAAACAACGTGCCCTATCTCAGGCTCGCGCTAAAGATTTATTCAGTAGCACAACGACGTTTACTCGTCCAGTCACACATCACCCTCTCCCCCACTGTTTTTGGGTGTTATTTAATACGTTTAAACTCCATATTATACAAACATAAACATATTTGAAAAGCCGTAAACGTTTTTCTAAACCTCGGATCTTTATCCCATGGACTGCCTTCTCAATATAACAAATTTACGATCGGGCGATCTTTAAAGTACAAAGGCCTGGGAAGCGGCCGTTACTAACGGCGTCGTTACGACCGCTAACGGCTGTAACGCCGCTATCAGCGATACAGGGCGGGCGGAAGGCAGGGCAGCTACCTGAGGCCAACGTTAATGCATCCGATGTTATTTATTCGATATGTTTCCTGATAAAACCGATCTCTACCGGTTAATTAAAACGCGGATATGTTTTTTGGCAGGCTTTACGAATGAAGAAATTATTTTTTAGCACGCTTCAAATTTTTGTGTATCTTTATTCTTATTACTAATTATATCCGCCTAAGAACACGTGCTGGTTTATTATTAATGTTAAAACATTGAAAAATATTCACAGAAATCATTGGCTCTCATTTCAATATAATATGATAGGTAAGTATTTACACTGTATACATAATATATGTGTGGGTGTTTATTTGCGCGGGAATTTCAAAAGCGATATAGAAAGTAAGTGAGGCACATACCAATGTCATAGTTCGTTTTATCATTGAAAAATGCTCAGTTTATAGTTCAAAACAACGATATCAGAAAGTTTCAAAAGTCCAAGATAGCGCGTGATATATTCTGTTGAGATACCAACTTCAACTTGCACCGACTTCACAGCGATTGTGTTAAATAAATACACTAAAAATGTACTTTTATCTAGTGAAGTTACCGCGTTTAAAGCTTCAGTTCAAAAGGATTTATAGTTTTTTTTATTACGAGTAGAGTGACTGTTTTCAGATTTCACTTTACATGTCTTTTAAAGATTAATGCAATAATGATATTGCAAAAGTTCTTTAGCTCCTACAAAATAAGTGTTTACAAACTCTAAGAAGAAATTAATTTTCATCTTTTATAATGAGAACTGTTTTTAAAGTACAGTTTAAAAATCACAATAAAATTTGTGTGACTTTTCATTTACATACCAATATTCATATGCCACTTAAACCTACTCTTTTAAAAAAATATGTGCCTATGTGGACATAAACCAAAAAATATCAATTGTTGATTGTTCTTGACTGTCCAATAATTAACTAATAAAATGTTGTTTATTTTAGTATGTCTGGCTTACATTTTACAAGTTCTAAACGAATATGATTTGAGTATAAACTTAGAATGTCAATGTTTAGTTGCAATTTCCAATATTCAGACCAGTTAGATATGTGTGATAAGAAGTTTTGAGATCCAATACAAGGCACCTAAACTTATTTCGATTCTGGCGTAAGGCATAAGATGAACCGAAAACCGATGGGGAAGAAAGGTACTCGAGTGGCGACCGCGTACCGGAATTCGCAAAGTGGGATGTCCCGCCACGCGGTGGAAAGACGATCTCACGAAGGTCGCGGGCAACCGCTGGATCCAGATTGCTGAAGATCTCAACAGGTGGGCGTCTTTGGGGGAGGCCTACGCCCGACTTGAATAGGATGATGAAAAAGAAAAATAGTAACGTATTATCCCAGCTGGTTACTGGCGTCGTTATAAAATTATAGTTCTGTAATAATTCATATCATATCATATGTCATATCCTACGATATTTTTCCAAAATTCAAAAATATTGGAATCGAACTCATTTTAATTAAATTTTAAATAAAAATATTCGTCTTGTTTATTGTTAAAATTACTTTGATTAGACAACAACTAAGAGTTTCAATTACTTTATTAGCAACTAGCTTATTGGATAGTTAAAGCGACAATTAGGTTTAAACTAGGATGTTTCATCTCGTCACTTATGTTTACAAGTGTTCATATTGTAAATGAATAAATGTAACTTAAATAACTTATTAAGAAACAAATGCTCTTGCAACTTGGCCCAAGCGTGTAACAAGCATTGCAACTAATACGCTTAAGATGTATCTAATTAAAGTGTTATGTTATGTTAGTTGGTAATGTCGCGAGAATGTCTTACAAATGTTCGCGTCGGACGTGAGATAACGGCCGCACTTCGACTGCATACAACCGCATACAATTGCGCTTTTCGAAGTATATAGACCTAATAGGAATGGATAGCTTAACTATAACTGTCATATGACTTAAATAACGGAATTACTACAATATATTAATTCGCTTTAATTCTTTGTAATATGAATATCTGATCTGATTTTTATAATAAAGGAACCTACTGTTTTAACAGCACAGGCCTAACTATTTAATTTATGTTGTATGAAATAATTTATAAAAGACTAATTCTACTCATGTTTTAAAAACACCGTATGTAAATTGATATAGTTAATAAAAGTTCCATCACACTTGTAACATGACATGGCTATCTGTAGAGGCGCGCAGCGTTATTTTTCGTATTAATTATCAAGTCTCGTACAGCACCTAATGGTCCGTTATCAGAGGCGCAACAGTGGGACATTCATTCCTGCCTGCATCGCGCTATCGCTGGATAAGCTTAAAACATTCGGATAGCTATGAGACAAATGAATCACTTTGCCATTATAAAATAAGGTTGGCTATATGCGGGACAGCGTCGATATTCCAGGAGCGACAATACAACGCCCAATGTTCGTTACTGTTAAATAATTTACAAAAACAAATTGTGTATCCTAAGTTCACCTTTCAATCCAACAAATATTCAAATTTATGTTAGTTTGCACCAATTTACATACTTTAGAAAGTAATCATTTAGTAAAAGTATTTTTATTTAAAAGTAATTTTATGTAAAAAAAATATTTTTATTAACATACGTTAATTTTAAGCTTAGAACTAAGATTTTATCATAATATAAAACTTAATGACTAAATGAAATATAGATTCCGTTTAAAATGTATATTGTGATTTATAAAGCTATATAAAGTTGTTAAAACCATATTATCGGTCCGCATCCAAGTTACGAAGTATAAAAAAAGCGTTCTTTATTAAATGTGCTAAATACACTGTAGTAATTATGAAGCCTTTGCGTTGCTATGTCTGTAAATGGCTTTAAAACTAAGATAAAGTCAGCAGAGATAAGTCTGAGTGCTTTAAAAGATACAGCGGGGTCGTGTGTATAAAATTGGTGTATGATCAAGTCGTTGTCTTTTAATTTATGTAACATGTGGTTATATCAATTATTATATATTTTCTAATGACCTGACTTGTTTCGATTTGCTCTCAATAACATTAATGTTATTGAGAGCAAATATTTATAGTAACAATATATTCAGTTTATTATTTCTTTTCATTTTTATAATTATTTGGCTATTTTTTAGTAATACGTTGTGAAATATTTATGTTGTTTTCTCAAAGAACAAAATATACTAAAATATAATATTAAGAAGTTTATTTAAAAGTATTAGGAAAATAAAGTTATACAATGTTTATTTCTTCTTAAACTCAATCCACCGGCAGTAAGACAAAATCATGATTAATATTTTTGTAATCTCTTCGCCCTTTTTAAATGTACATATTGTGGGTTATTTTTAACTGTTAAATAACTTTTACCAATATTTAACAAGTGATTATTTAATAAATAAAATGGATTTATCTTATAATAAATAGATTTGATTTCCATTCTGAGTTTTGTAATAACCATAACATCAGTCATTCTAACAAACATTAAGTCTTTATTATTCTAAGGACCGAACATCGAAGCAGAGAACTCAATTTGTTAACACAAAAGCCAGTGTTAGCCGATACCCGAGCAACTGTCGCTTCGTATGTGGCCGCCCTAATATTGATAACTTTGAGATAAGCGCGAGTGCTTTCAGAGATAGGGATGGACTCAACAGTTTACTTATTCTCAGTGGGAAAATTTTAATTGTTGTGTTAGCTATTGTAGTAGAAATCAAGCGAGGAATACTTTTTACCCATCTGCAGCAAACCCAATAAGAATGTTTTACTATTAAAATGGTTAATCGGTTTTCGTTAATTAAGTACCTCGGAACACCTGCTTCTAGTGGGAATTTTTTGAGTCGGTTATAAAATAACCATACATTTGTATGGTCAATTACATCTTAACGACTTAAAGCAATGAAGTCGCTTCTTGTAATGACTTCATGAAAATTATTCATAGAACATTTTTTAATAAAGTTTTACTAATAAAATCGTTTAGTTACTTTTAAAAAAAACTTGATTTATTTTCAAATTAAAAAATGAATTAATTTCTCAAACATGATGATGCTTTTGAATCTGTACTAGACCCGAAATGTGTATGATTTTCTATATGATACCCAATCTCTCGTCCCAACCGTAAATTTTTGGAGTTAACAAAAAGTAAACTGTACAAACGTGTTTAAAAATAAAACAAAATAAAAAGCTATTTATAAGCTTATTTCTATTTTGTGAATGCGCGTATGTGTGTATGTTTGCGTATATACATACTTATGGTGTGTGTGTCTGTATATGATCATTTAATTAAAAGATATTACAGATAATATATTTATTTACATCAACTTACAATCTATTAAACATCACAACTATATTTGATATAGACTAAGGACACACAAAATCTGAGTATGATTCAAATTGCATCGTGAGCTTATCAGGCGATGCTAAAAAGCTGTATGGAAACACGTTTGATGACGTCACTCCCTTGTTGAGATACTTTATCGTTGTTTACAATTGCTTGCTCTTCATTTAACATTCATATACACTAGACAACGTCGTTTATTCGCTCTTTTAATAATCAATATCTCTTAAACTTGTGACATAGATAGCATATTAATATAGCAGCGTTTTAATATTTTGAATTATTTTTATTACATCAGTATATACATTAAGTATATTAATTTTAATTGTTTAAGCAAAACTATGAGCATAATGTATTTCAATCAAAAATCAATTAATATTAAGTAATTATAATTTGAATTTTATATATTATTTCTAGTTACAGAGATTAAAACATAAATTTATGTAATTATAACATTAAAATTGTAATACCATATTTATATTTACATTAAAGTTTTTTTTTAATATATAAAATATTACAATACAGGTATATTGTTTTAAAACAGTAATCTTCGTAAATTATAAAGAGTTACTAGATATATAGTGAGATTTGTCGAAAGGGTTTTTCAAAAACACCTTGCCTTGCACAAGTATTATCTATGGAGTGCATCCATCAGCCACTATCGCTGGCCGCAGCGTTATGAAACTACGTTTCATTTCGCATCGCAGTGTTTGCCTCGTGAAACCTATTCGTTTATACAGTAAAAGCATTTTTAAATACGGATCCACTTGAAAATCACACTTCAAAATAATCATTTTCTGATGTTATATACAATTTTTCAATTGAAAGTTTCTAAATTTTAACTTTTTTAAGTAATAAAAACATACTTATAGAATAGGAATAATTTATACTAAACATTCACATTTTATACGAATATTTCAAGTAAAAGAGCAATATAATAAGTAACAAATGTGAATAAATGTGTTTCTTATAACTATATCAAGTTATTAAGGATACTTATTACCTTTATCTGTATAGAATGGAAATAGAAAAATAGAAAGGAATTTAAGCAGGATTATTTGTAACGCATACGCAAGTATTCGATTTTTTAATTTACTTATTTAGTTTATTAAATATATATATAATTATTATAATTACTTATTTACTGTAGCATATAATTACTGAATTGTATTATAATTACTGAAGCATATGTTGACGCACTGCTTGGGCCGGTTTGTCCGAAGTGACACCACGGGCTCACAGAATACTCAGCGTGAAAGCTTTTACTGTGTTTCGCAGTGAGGATGTCGGCCCTTAAAAGTGCCGCTTAACTTTAAAGAACCACCTGCTCCGTTATAGAAAAAAATACTAGAAATGTCAAATGAATTATTAATAATAATCATTTTAATGTTGTAAAATACAATGAATAAAATTTAATACCCTCATTTTTAATTGTGGCCCATATAGCACCAACGTCAATAGATTTTAGTTTTCAATTATCTCATACCTTTGCACGTACGTTATCTAGAGTGTGCATCCATCATCGCGCCTTATCGTGAGACGCACTCGCGTCCCGTTTTATTTAGCACTGTGCTTCGATGGTAGCGGGAATGGATCGATTAAATGTTTGCGAAACCTTGCAAAATATTTCAGTTTCCTTAATATAATTTTATGTCTATGTAAAGAAAATTATATTTTTCTTTAATTTGGGCGTTGCCTTCCTCAATCTGTCATATGCAGATGGATATAGGTATAGTAGACTGTGGTGAAAAAAATATTGTAAAAAGTTATAATTTGGTAACGATATTGTAATTGGAAACATTAAATGTCGTTTCTTTTATTGCAAAGAAACT
>DWCF01002120.1:0-25676 GCA_018230265.1 Delias oraia | reverse complement strand
GGCTTTATTCGATTGTTAAATATCACATTGAGTGCACTGCTTTTTATCTTTTAATATCTGTCGGAATATTTTCTACGGGACATAGGCCTCCCCTTCGGACCTCCATGCATACCTGTCGGAGGCGACCTGCATTCAGCGTCTTCCGGCGACCTTCTTAAGGTCGTCTGTTCCTTGTGGGACTAATTTTAATTATGCGTATCTTTTTTCAGCTCCTACTACGTTCTACTGTGTTGGAGTATTGATCTCTTTTATAATGGGATGGACTTTGACATTCAAGTATATAATCTGGACGAATATCATATTTTGTGTGATGTACGCAGCCCTAACACTGTCTGTGAAGGAAAGCCCTGTCTTTTTATTAATGAAGAACCGAGAGGAGGTAAAATTATGAAAAATAATTTAATGCGCTGACTGTGGCGCGGTTGTTCATGGGCGGCGGTGTTCCCTTACCAAATTGGAGACCCGTCTGTTCCGTTGTCCGCTATACAATAAAAAATGCGTTAAGTAGATATTTTTATGGCCGTGTGAAAGCCATGCTGAAGCATATTCCAATGCACTAATTGAGCCGACTCGTCCAAAGTGATACCACGGGCTCATAGAATACTCGGCGTGAAATGGTTGTACTTGAAACTCTCTTCTGTGTTTCGCTGCGTGGGTGAGGACATCGATGGCCCTTAAAAATACCACGTAAAGGGCGGTGTTCTCTTACCATATATGAGATTCACCTGTCTCGTTGTCCGCTTTACCATAAAAAAATACTTGTTTGGTCCATTTATATAACCTCAAAATATGTAAGATTCAAAATATGCAAATTCTCCATACGAACAGGAGGCGAGAAAATCTATCGCGTTTTATAAGGGGATGTCATCAGATTCCAAACCGGTGTTGGAAGAGCTGTCAAGATTAAAGCAACAGTTGGGTCCGTCAGCTGTTGAGCTAACTTCAATAAATGGTATGTTAGATCTTATAAATATATTAGAAAGAGCTTGAATTTAATATAGCTACACTAATACCAGTGGCAGAGTCATTCTGACGCACTTATTTGGCCGGATCGTCCATACGGGTTCACAGAATACTCAGCGTGAAACGGTACCTGTACTGTGTTTCGCAGAGTGAGTGAGGAAATCTGAAGCCTAATTGGTATAAAAAGCCGGAAACACAAAGAATGCGCGGACTGTGGCGTGGTTTTTCATGGGCGGCGGTGTTCTCATACCATATAGGAGACCCACCTGCAGCAAAAACTGATCCTCATTGAATATTGATAATAATATCAACGTAGATCTACAACGTAAATCTAGGCTAGAAATTTTGACTTCAGATTCAATTTTCTAAGAGGCAGTTCTCATTTAAGAGACCGAATATAAATTATAAATATAATTTACATGCAGGCCGGGATTTGAACCTGATATCCCTCGCTTAGTGGTAGGCGTATAAAACCACTTAGTTAACATCTTGAAGAAACAAAAATATTATAATTCTAAAGACAACTCATCTAAGTAGAGAGGTTTAACAATAGGAATCACCATCATCATTTCAGACGTAAGACGTCCACTGCTGGACATAGGCCCCCCTTTGGATTTCCATGAATATCTGTCGGAGGCGACCTGCATCCAGCGTCTTATAGGAATATGTCTGTCAAATGAATAACATTTAACATTTTTTTATCTTATTGTTACAGATGGTAAAACAGATGAACCGGAGAAAGAAAAACTCAATCCGGACACGGAAATTGCTAACACTGAGAAAATGTCGCCATTCAGAACTTTATGTAAGTAAAAGTGCGTTTTGCTGATTAATTCACTATTATAAAATATTTTAAAAATTATATCAAAACTGGGAATAAAACCTGTTAACCAAAATGGTATAAAGACTACTAAGACATGAGTCATTAATTTATATTCTTTGTACAATTGGTGGCAAACGAGTAGGAGGCTCACATACGACAAGCGCTCATGGCGCTCTGCCCATGGACACCCCCAGTCCTTGTAGATTTATGTTAATATATTAATTTATTTACTTATATTTCAGTTTATTCAGCTACTTCAAGACGTGCTTTCATAATAGTTGCTGTCACTTTATCTTTACAAGTAAGAAAATTATGTTGAAATGCAAAAAAATACTAAAGTCATTTCTAAGTTACAAAACTATTTATTTGAGTAAAGTAGCCTCAACCCTGTATCAGCTATCTACACTGTAAATTTAATTAAAATTATATGCCCAGCCAATGAAAAGGCTTTTGAGAGAGTGAATTGGAATACCAAAAAATTAAAAATCTAAATTCTCACCGGGAATCGAATCCCTCGCTTCGTGTTCAGCTAAGTAACGAAGTTTTCAACCGATAGATGTTCATAGTTGCAGTTGATGTGTTAGAAACCCACAAAACTTGCAATAAAAATTATGAAAGTTATTATGGATATTATCTCAGATTATAAACTCTATTACTTTTGTCTAGAATTCAGTCATATCTCTCAACATCAAAGCATTCGTAAGGAATATAGAGTCTTTCAAATAGAGCGGGTTAATGTTAATAATCTACGGCAGCCATTTTGTTTTGACAACATATGTCAAATATATTCTTTCTTATTCAGTCAGATGCTAAATCTACATGGCAAGTAACCCGGTTGGGCAACATGTGCAAATGATAAATCTTTATTAATGATTGGTTAGTGCAATGTTGCGCTCATTGCGCCCATTCAAAGTCTTCAAAATCTTCTTAAAAATCAAATTGGTGACCAAAATCAAAGAGATGGAACTTGGGTCTGCATCCGTAAAGAATCCAACAGGCCCAAGGTCAAACTTAATGACCATAGACAACGCTGTGTCTTCGCTGAACGGAACATTGACCCGTCCTTGTTCAAAGACCTTATATTTTCGATTGAATGGTTTTATTCTTCGACGTTATTGGCAAATTTCACTAACAAAAGCCTTTTAATTTTTTAAAACAATATATAGCCTATATTACTTCTAAATACCGTAGCTTTCAATCAATGTTTTCAATATCAGTTCAGTAGATAAGAGATTACACCCTACAATGTCAAAAACAAATTTTACCTCTAAAATTTTAGTATAGATTATGAATTACCCATATTTTTCATTTGATTTATGCACAGGTGTTGATGGGTCTAGTAGCTGTCCAAGTGTATGCAACTCCGATTTTCCACCAAGCAGCACCAAGTCTCTCTTCAGATCTATGCTCTGTGCTCTTTGCGCTGGTACTCATGAGCGGCTGTCTCACCTGCGCGTTCTTCTCTGATAAGTTTGGTAGAAAGGTAAGCAAAATTTACACATTCTTATTGTATAGCGTACAACGGAGCAGCACCGCCCATGGGCAAGCGCACCAAAATCCACGCTTTGGTTTTTGCAAACTTTTACTCCACTAAAGTGGTGTATAACCAATATCCGGTGTCCTTAGTCACTCATTGAAACACAGTTCAAATGTTTCACGCTGGTATATCGTGAACTTATATTAACATTCAATTCAGGCCGGATATTGAACCTGGTATCCGTGATTTTACGGTAGCATACCTCTAAAAAGTACTTTCATTTTGACAAAAAATTCATTATTCATACTCGTAAAACACTCAAAAATACTCATGGAAGAGCCATTCTGACGTACTAATTGGACCATTCATTTGAAATGATACCACAGGCTTACAATATACCAGTGTGGAAGAGTCCTGTGTTGTTTAAATGAGTTAGAATATCGGAGGCCCGTTATATACCGCTTAAGCCGTGTTAAAGAATGAGCGAGGATTGAAACGTTGTCCATGGGCGGCGGTGATCTCTTACCATAGACCTGCTCCGTTGCCCGCTATACCATAAAAATTTCAATTAATAAGAAAAATAATAGCTTTAAATTTGTTTTCTTTCAGCCGCTTATCATTGGATCTTCCATCAGCGTCACCTTATGCCTGGTCATCATGGCTGTTCTGATGCAGACTAGCATTGGACCGGCCTGGTTAATTGCTGTGATAATTCTGGTCTACTGCTTCTCCTTTATGTTTGGAGCTGGTTCTGTGCCATATGTTCTCCTTGCAGAGGTCTTTTTACCAGAGGTTAGTTGATTTTAGACATTTGAATGAAGGAATATAGTATTTCCCATTTGCATTGCGATTTGCATTGCGATAGAGGATGTTGGCTCAACATCCTCTATCGCATTTATTATTTTTTTTATGGTACAGCGTACAACGGAGCAGGTAGGTCTCCTATAGGAAAAGAGAATACCGCCGATCATGAACAGCCGCGGCAACTCCGCGCATTGGTTGTGTTGCCGGTTTTTTACGCCACTTAACGGCATTTTTAAGGGCCTCCCATAACCTCAGTCACTCTGAAAATTATAATACAAGCATCGTTTAACGCTGAGTAATCTGTGAGCTCGTGGTATCACTTCCGCCGAGCCGGCCCAATTAGTGCGACAGCATTTGCTTCAGCGTGGCTCTCCCAAGGGTGCGGCAGTATTAAGACACTCGTCTGGCCACTCTCAAGCACTTCCAAAGACCGAATTTACTATAAATTAAATTATAATTTGCAATATTTTATAAAATTAAATTATAATTCATCGGGATTCGAAACCGATACCTCTAGCTTCATGTTAAATATATAAAACCATTTAGCTAGCAGGCTCTCAAAAGTTTATTCAAATCTTAAAATTATATTCATTAATATACTTATTTTGTAAAAAGAAGTTGTAAACGTGTTGCAGGTGCAAAATCTGGCATCCATGATTCTTCTGGAATTCGTCTGGCTCATCAACTTTCTCCTGGTCGGAGTATTTCCCTTCATCGTCAAGCTATTGGGCATCCATGGATGCTTCTACCTCTTCGCGATATTCGGAATACTTGATGTATTAGCTGGTATCTTTTTAGTACCGGAAACGAAAGGATTGTCGCGGGAACAGATACAGGAAATGCTACAGGGCAAACGGAGAACATAAAAATTGGCACTGCAATAGCTAAGGATGTCCATTGCCGGAAGGACTTTTATACCACGTGAGCCTTCTGCTCGTTTGCCACTATTTTTATTTTTAAAAAATCTAAAATTGATGATACTATTAATTATGGCACTCGCCAGACATCGTTCTGCCCGGTACGCCTCTTAGTGGTTCAAATTATGAACCCTTATTGGTCCAATAAGGCCGAAAAGTTTTAGAGAGGTTACCACAGACTAACAATCGCAGCGTAGGACGTTAACCCTTAAGATAAGACGACCTTATAAGGGTCACCGGAAGGTGCTGGACGCAGATCGCCTTCGACAGGTTTGCATGGAGGTCTGAAGGACAGGCCTATGTCCCGCAGTGGACGTCCTCCGGTTGAAATGATGATGATGATGGTTCAATAATATTTAGTCAAAAAATAACTCAGTGCTTGTTTGTTGAAATAGTAGTAATTTAAGTTGTACAATTTATGTATAAAGTTTAGCTTGTAATTAAGTATTCATATGTCATAATTGAATTAATAATAATATTTAATTCGTTTAAATGAATAAACGTTTTGAATTCTTTCATATAGATGTCAGGTTTAGAAATATTGCCCAATCATACAAATAAAAATACCTTGAAGATTATTTTAAAAAAAAAGCGAAATTAAAATATTTTGAGTTTTATTTTCGTGGGAGAGCCGTGATGAAGCATATGCGGACGCACTAATTGGGCCGGCTCGTTCGAAGTGATACCACGGGCTCTCAGAATACTACGTGAACGGTACATGAACTGTGTTTCGCTGAGTGAGTGAGGATATCGGAGGCCCTTAAAAATGCCACTTAAGTGGCCTAAACAGCCGACAACATAACCAATGCGCGGAATGTGGCGCGGTTTTCCATGAGAGGCGGTCTTCTCTTACCATATAGGAGTCCAACCTGCTCCGTTGTCCGCTATCTCATTAAATAAATAATAGTTTTGTGGTCGGCAAAGTGTCTGTCTTCAGATTTACGTATGATTCTTAGACTCCTTAAGTGTAATTTTAGCTCAGTAACCCTCCGAAAGCGCAATTGTTTCATTTTAATTATATATTTAAAATTATACTTTTATATAATTAAAATTCTATAAAGAGAGAATGAATATAATTTTCCCCAGTAGTGCCTCCTTGATATCAAGATTCGTTTTCCGTTAATAAATATATATTAAGTATGGAATTTAATTTTATTTAATGTAATAAGAGTTTGCTAAGTGACTTATGGTTCCAGACTTTTAACCGCGGGAGCTTCATAAATAATTTTTTTATGGTATAGCGGAAAATAGAGCAGTTGGTCTTCTATATGGTAAGAGAAAACCGCCGCCCATCACCAACCGCGCTATAGTTCACGCATTGGTTGTGTTCCCAGCTTCACACGCCGCTTAAGCGGCATTTGTAAGGTCTCCCGCCGATATCCTCACAAAGTCAGCGAAACACAGTACAAGTACAGTTTTACGTTGAGTATTCTGTGAGCCCGTGGTATCATTTCGAATTTGCCGGTCTACTTTGTCCGTCATCATATATTAGTTGCCTATAAAAAAGTCAGCGATAGCATATAAATGACGAGTTTATAAAATATCCGTTCTGTTTTTCCGGTAATCGAACTGGGTACTTTTATCGTAATAACAGAGAGAGATATACAAAAATGTAATTTTTTTTATTATTATTAAATGTTATTTGTTAAGTGTTAAATAAATAGAAAACTAAATAAATATGATAAAATAATTGAAGGAAACAAGTTAAATCTTTGCAAATTGATAAGAAATTCTAATTTAACTGCTACTACTGCTAACAATATATTATAAAAAATTAAATGATTTTTCGGTCTGTACAGATGAAACCTCAGAAACCATTTTGTATGGTATACCGTATACATTTTGTATGGGCAGATGGGTCTATTGTAAGGTAAGAACTTACCACGGCCCATGGACAATCATACCACAATCCTCGCTACGGTTATGTTACTGGATTCAACGGTATTTTAAAGGCTTATTCTCACTCACTCATCATAATACGTTATTGTTTCACACTGGTATTGTGCGAGCCCGTGATAACACTTCAAACGAGCCGGCCCAAGTAGTGCATCAGCATGGCTATAATATCCGTTGAATGCACGCACCCACAACATAGTTTACATTTGTCCATGGGCAGTGGTATATCCTAGTCGGATCTCCTGTGTGTTTCATTAATAAAAAAATAATAAAAAGCAAGTCCCCGTTCCGTACGAACACTCTGTGTGAGCAGGAGTATTTCCAAACCAATACGACTTGGGGACCTTAAAGAAAAGAGCGTTTTCTTAAAGGCCGGCAACGCACCCACGGCTCTGTACGGGTTAGGGTTGTCCATGGCTAGAGGATCGCTTACCTTAGGTGAGCCTCCTGCATATTTGCCACCATTTCGACAAAAAACTAGACATATCTTAAATTGATTTACTTTTTAGGCGGCACCGTAAATAAATATTCTTCCCTAAAGTATAAAATTAAATTTAAAAAATTGGTAAATAACCCGACAGTAGCCAGGTCACAAATGGTGTTGGCGAGAGTGTTATCAAATTCATTTGATAGAAAGAAGACGTCTAAGACAAATTGCACAAATGACTCAGCAAATTATAAAATATTTCCATATTTGCAGTAAATATGTATCCATTTATGTTTTAAGCGGTCCTTCACTTCCCTAACCACCTCAGTTTAAGCAGAGCCGCGGGTGCGTTGCCGGCTTTTAAGGAATAGGAACGCTGTTAATTTGAAAATCCTCTAGTCTAGTCTTTGGAAATATCTCTGCAGGCAGTTAATTGGACATAGTGGTGCTGCATGGAATGTAATGATTACAAGGTTTTCCACTCAAACACCACATCACTTGAACAGCCGCGACGTAATCTAGGTGTTGGTTATGTTGCTGGCTTTTGATGCCAATACAGCGGTATAACTTAGTGTCCTTTGGTATGCTCACTCATTAAACGAAACATTACATTACATCACGAGCCGGCTAAATTAGTGCATTAGTAAAACTCTCCCAATGCAACAAAACTCTAGATACAAATTTAAATTATACTTATTAATCAAAAGATATGGAAAACGGAGCAGGTAGGTCTCATGTGGTAACAGAACCGTACCACAGTCCGCGCATTAGTTGTGTTGCCGGCCATATAAGCCGTTTAAGCGGCACTTTTAAAAACTTCCGATAACCTCACTCACTCAGCAAAACACAGTAGACGTATCGTTTCACGCTAAGTATTTTGTGATACCTATTACTTTGAATGACCTGGCCCGATTATTGCGTCAGCATATGCCGAATCATATGCTGGATGCAAGCATATGCATGGCTCTCCCACGGGTGCGACGTTATTAAGACACTCGCCCGGTTACTGTCTAGTACTTACAGAGATCGAATAAATTATAAAATAAAATTATATATACTATACTATGCAACGTATGTCTTTTAAGCACGTCTGCCTGGAGCGTCACCTCGCAACATTCTTTGGAAAAAGACTTCTTAAAAAGAAGAAAAAGAAAAGTGATACCACGGGCTCACAGAATACTATGCGTGAAATAGTACTTGTACTGTGTTTCGCAAAGTGAGTGAGGATATCGGAGGGCCCTTAAGCGTAAGGCGTAAAAAGCCGTCAACACAACCAGTGCGCAGACTGTGTCGCGCCTTTTCATGGGCGGCGGTGTTCTCTTACCATATTGGAGACCCTCCTGCTCCGTTGTCCACTATACTATAAAAAATTAAAAATTCTTAAATTACTTTTGACCTTACCAACTTTTTCCTCAGGACAGGAATCTGAAGAATCTATTTATATTTAAGGTAGTTGACGTTGCAAAAGATCTTTATAAATCATAGCCAGCTATATAACAGCAAACAGACTTACAATACAAACACAATATAATCTTAAAATACATATTTGAATTATTGCAAACGTAATAAAATCTTTTTCAAATCTTTGTACAGATATTTATAGTTCTAGTTAATATATGGAGGCTAAAATCATCTAAAGGCCGGCAACGCACTGTTGACCTAGCTGTAGCTGTTGCTGGCATTGGGCGGTGTACCGCTTAATATAGATGAACCTGCCTAGATGCCTACCGTGTTTATATAAAAAATTATAAATATTATTTTTATTAAAATAAATTATTTTTTCTTAAAATCATCAATCAATGTCAATAGAAAATCTTAAATAAACTATAAAATGCATTATAAATAGGGTTTATTTAATATATATGTAAATAAGTTGCATTTCTTTTATATTTTTATTAAAGATGGCTGGCAAAAGTAATTAAAAAATGTGACAGATGTTATTAAAAATTCGTATTATTTTGTTAAAGTCTAAGAATAAATGAATGAAATATAATTAAAGGAATATTTAATTTAAGTAATTCTCTTAAAATGTTATTTTATTTGTTTTAAGGTGAGTTGCATTGTGTTGTAGTTTCGTTTCCTAAACTTGTAAATAAATATTAAATATTAAAATATTATATCTATTTTAAGAGCAACACTTTGGCGTTTTTTTAAATTAACTATGCATAAGAAAATTAGTCTTTTATATATATAATATTTAAAATCTGTTGTATGTTTTTTATCTTCAAAATATAAATTATAACCTAAGATTCAATTTGATGTTTACTTCTGTATGCACAGTACTATCACTAATCAAACATCTTTACTAATTGTATATAAAATATAAGGTTTTATTGCATTACAATTAGATGTTTTAGTAGTCTTGCTACTGTCTTAGTAGTGTTGCGAGTAGTGTGAATGAAAAAAAATGGGAAAATTACATCAGTGTCATACAACTATAGCGAGTATGTAAATTATCAAAAAGTTTTTATATTCTGTGTATTTTTAATGAGCGTTCAAAAAAATCCTTTGGAGGCTTCGTGGGATAGGAGAGGAGTTCCTTGCTTTTTAAGGGATACGTGTGCTTTATTATTAAAGGTGCCAAAGTCGTTTTTTTATGGTATATGACACAACGGAGCAGGTGTATCGTCTATATGTTAAAAGAACACCGCCGCCCTGGGTTCTTTTAAAATGCTGCTGGCATTTTAAGTGGCTTAAATTCAAGAGCCTCCGATATCCTCACTCAGAGAAACGGTATCTCCGTTTCACGCTGAGTATTCTGTGAGCCCGTTGTATCTTGTTATTGGTTTGAAATAATATTTGAAAAAGATAATTTAAGTAAACTTTATTGAATAGTTAGAAACAAATATCTTTCTGTATTAATAACACCTCTAGTAACTAAATTTTGTATTTATTATACTTTTTTCATTGTTTAACGCCATTACGTTGTAAGATTATTCAGTATTTAGAACAACGTGACATTTCATTCATAGACAGTGCCATAGCACGGGAAAATTCTAATTAATAGACACTAATTTCTTTACACGTATAATATATATATATATATTTACAGATCCACGTACTTTAATGGTTTTAAAAGTGAAGCGAGAGGTATTAGTTTCGAATCCCGATCTGGACAATTATAATTTATAATTTATTCAGTCTAGAAGGGCTTGATCCCTTCAGTTCAACCAGTTTAACAGTGTCAACCACCCACTGTCAACAGTGGCTGGGCGAGTGTATTAATACTGTCGCACCCTTGTGAGGTCGATGCTGACACAGTAATTGGGCACGAAATGATACCACGGGCTTACAGAATACTCAGCTTTAAACGGTACTTGTACTGTGTTTTGCAGAATGAGTGAGGATATCGGAGGACCTTACACAATGCCGTTTAAGGGAGGTAAAAAGTCGGCAACACAACCATATGCAATTGTTCATGGGTAGCGTTGTTCTCTTAGCATTTAGGTAACTTAATAAAAAAAATATGTATATATGTAAAGAAAAATATAATTTTCTATTGTATCTGTATTTTCTTATATTATGGTATGGTGGTAGTCTGTGGTGAAATGAGATTGTAAAAATTGTGATTTGGGAACCACGTGGAAATTAAAAGCATTAAATGTCGTTTCTTTTATTGCAGAGTAACTCAATTGTGTTTTATTTACGGTTTTTCCAAATCACTACCAGCAAAATCCGTCTTTTATATATAAATTATACATTTTAACTGATTGTAATAACGCAAAGTTCACCGTCCGTCATTTTTTTATGCAAAAGAGTTTGTCAAATCTCTAAACATATATTTGACTGTAAATAAATGACGCAAGAGTTATTTTTAATTGCATTTATCTTTGTCAAATAACAATTTGTTACAACATAACTTTTAGAATTATTATTACAAACCTTCTGTTATTTATTCCCAGCCTCGGATGCGTTGTCGGTTTTTTAGGGATAGGTATCCTCCTTTTTTGAAGGTACGCAAGTAACGCAAAGGTCGTATTGGTTTGTAAATATATCTGCAGGCAGCTGATTCCATTAAGTTTTATGGAATTGCGAATAACGGAGCAGATGGGTCTGGTGTATGTTACGAGAACACCACCGCCTATACATAGGCCGGGCTAAGTCCGCTCATTGGTTGTGTTGCCAGCTTTTTACGCCACTTAAACAGCATTTTTTAAATGTCTTAAATGTCTCGAATACTCACTGAACGAAACCCAGTACAGAAAAGAGTGTGATTTTATGAGATATTGTTTTCAGGTATTTTTGGTTCAATTTTATCAGCATCTTTGTCAGTATGGCCTTCGTATACCCTCACAGAACTTACTTCGAATACGACCAAAGTCCTTTCTGAACCCATGACAGTCTTCGAAGGGTCGCTTTTGGGTAGTCTACCGTCTCTGGGTGCCATGGTTGGAACTATGATGGCTGGCATGATCATTGATGGTCTCGGGAGAAAGAACGGTGGCCTGCTCATTGCTATGCCGTTTTTAGTAAGTTTTATTATAGTTATGTGACGATTTTTGTGTATTACTCATTTGTATTATGTAAATAATTCTTACTTATTTAAGTTTTACTTAAACTATAGGTAAAACTATTGTTTAATGTTAAAAATATGAAAATAATTGACCATTTCGCAACGAGACCCTTTCGTTCGATTCCGTAAGTACCCAAATTGGGCCATGGACGTCAAGATGAGATTGGAACAAATCAAAACAAAAATATTTGTTATTATGACTTCTTTTGGTAATATTTTTATGAAACAAATGATATTTAAAAAATTATCATTAAGAAATTGGTAAAATACCAAAACCGTGGCGACCCTAACAAAAGAACGTATTACTAAAAGGCTGGCAACGCAACGTGTCCATTCGAAGGTTGGGGCTGTCCATGGACATAGGACCGCTTAGCATAGGAAAGCCTCCTGTTCGTTTTCCACCGTTTTCATAATAAAATCTATAATTTTTTTAGCTGTCCTGGTTGGTGATTGATATGACGTCATCGTCCACTGTGATAATCATAGCACGACTTGCAGCAGGCCTTTCGATAGGAGCTTCATCAGTGCATGCACCAATTTTCATATCTGAAGTGGCACAAGAGTCAATTCGAGGTTTACTGAGCTCAGGTACGTATACAAATAAAAAAAAATAAAAAAATAGTTATTTACTAAAATAGAATTTAAAAATCACTTGATAATTGTCGTAATCTACTTATGTCTAACAAGTGTTGACGTCAAAAAAATTACGTATATTTAAGTTTACGTCGTTTCTATAGCTCTAGTGCAGAAGAAACACATACGTTTTTGCTTAATACTACTTAATACATTACGTCATAAATCGTCTGTTTTTTTTTGTTTTTTATTCCACAATTTATACCGTCTTATCTCCTTATCTCTTTATTTTCTACCGCCATAACTACCGTGGTACCAGTTGCTGTCTGAAGTATTGTTAAAATGTTTCATTTAGAAGCCTTAACCTGCAGATTTTCGGAGCTAAAGCTGTCCATGGACCGCCAAAGTGCGGTAAATTCCGAATTATTAGCTTGACGGCTCAAAAAAACTTCTCTATAAAAAAATCGTACTTTTGATTTTTGAACGAAATGATTATAATGAATTCTGAATCATCTTAGAACGAAATGGCGATAAAGAGTGAAACAAAATTTGTTAAAAGTGATATTATATCAATCAGAATTTCGTCGTCCATATGTATACAAGAAAAATACAAGTATTAAATCATTTATTTCATTCGATTTTACAATTACTTGATAATTTCGTTTATTTAAGTGGTGTAAGAAACCGGCAACACAACCAACGCGCGGACTGTGGCGCGGTTGTCTATGAGCGGCGGTGTCTCTACCATATAGGAGACCCGCTCCGTTGTCAGTCAGTAATAATTATAATTATAACAAATTTAAATGAATTCCAGGTCCAATCGCCGCGTACTGTGTTGGAGTTATGCTATCATATGTCATGGGTTGGACCCTGACTTATCGCTACATAAACTGGTGTAATATGCTTTTGAGTATTATATACATTTGTTTGTTAGCTACGGTCAGAGAGAGTCCAGTGTATCTGATGAGGAAGAATAAGGAAGAGGTATGTATATTTTAAAATAAGAAATATAACTGAATTTTTTACTCTTGGGAGAGCCACGCTGATTCATTATTTGACCCAACTCGTCCGACGTGCTCACGTGGTATCTCGTGGCTCAGCGCGAAACAGTACTTTTACTGCTTCGCTAAATGAATGAAGATATCGAATGCTTCTGAAAATATTTCGCTTGAGCGCCATAAAAACTGGTCAACGCAAACCAAGCATGAAGTATGGCGTGTTTGTTCATGGGCGACGGTGTTCTTTTACCCTATAGGAGACCCGCCTGCTCCCTTATCCGCTATACTATAAAAAACAAGGGTTATGCAACCGTGGCCCCGCTATGGGTAATGGTGTCTATGGGCAGTAGACTAATTAGTAGTCTGAAATCTTTTATAAATTAATTTGTAAATTTAAACGGTCTTTGGAAGAGCTTGACAGTGGATGGAAAAGTGTTTTAGCACTGTCTCACCCGTGGGAGATCCATGCAGTCGCGCTAATTGGGTCATCTTGTCCAGAGAGATGCCATGGGCTAACAGAACATCCAACATGTATTTCTCCCGGAAATCTGTGTTTTCGCTTTCCGCGACGGCTCAACGTTCACGAGAAATCTAGCAAATGATAAAATGATATAAGCTATAGATGCCTGAACTAATATGAAAAACTGATATGAAACTATGCCTATATTTCATCATCATCAGCATATCAAGTCCACTACTGGACACAGGTTTTACCAAGGACGCCCACCTATTACGATCTTGAGCGATCTGGATCCAGCGGTTGCCCGCGACCTTCGTGAGACCGTCTATATTTAAGTAACCGTAATTAATATGTATTAATATGTATTTATGATTAGGAAGCACGACAGTCAATAGCCCATTACAGAGGTGGTTGCGCCGACTCCAAGATGGTCATGGAGGAGCTGTCCCTATTAAAGCAACGAGTGCTGCCAGCAGTCCAGCTAGTACCAATCAATGGTAGGTGTATTATTCTATCATTATGAAGTTATGCCGCTTAAGCCGCGTAAAAAGCCGGCAACACAATTAAATCGCAGTTGTACATGGGCGGTGGTGCTCTCTTACCATATAGGAGACCCACCTGCTCCCTTACCGCCTACACCACAAAAAATATTTTTTTTTATAATACAGCAAGCAATGTAGCAGATACATCTTCTCTTCTATAATCTTCTCTTCGTTTTGAGAGCTTTATAGCTAAGTCTACAATGAAGCGAGAGGTATCGGATTTGAATACCGCCGAAACTGTTATAATTTATTCGATCTTTTTACAGGGAACATGCTTACGCATAAATTAGGCCGAATCGTTTGGTGTGATACCACGGGTTCACAGAATACTCAGGGTGAAATGGTACTTGTACTGTGTTTTACTTAGTGCGTGAGGATATGACAGGCTCTTGAAATTATATTGCTTAAGTGGCGTAAACATCCGGCAACACAACCATAGTGGGGACTGTAGCGCGGTTGTACATGGGCGGCGGTGTTCTCTTATCATAGAGGAGACCCACCTCCTCCACCATACCATAAAAAATCTAATAAGTATTATGTATTTACAGACACCGAAGCTGAGAACGATGAGAAAAACGTCATAAAGGACGAAAATATTGACGATGCGAAGAAAATGCCATCCTACAAGATGTTATGTAATTATGAAAATCTTTTTATAATATTTGCATCCGTGGGAGAGCCATGCTGAAGCATATGCTGACGCACTAATTAGGCTGTATTGTGTTTCGCAGAGTGAGTTCAGATGACTTTAAAAATGCTTAGCGTCGTAAAAAAGCCGGCAACATAAACATTGCGCGGACTGTTGCGCAGTTGGTGATAGGCAGGGGTGATCTCTTACCATAGAATTCCCATCTGCTCCGTTGTCTAGTATATCATATATTTTTTTTAATTTTGATTATATTTATTTTGACTAGTTACTTTTTCAGCCACCTATTGCAAAATGGCGAAAGCAAGAATGAAAGAACGCTTTTTTTCATTGCAGTTATATCACCATCATCGAGACGTGCTTTCACAGTGGTTGCGGCCGTTATATCTGCACAGGTGATGGGTTTTTGTATTCATACAATATTCACCCTTTGCTTCTATTTGTATAACTTTTATATAGCGGGTAACAGATCTTTTATGGTAGATTTTCTATGGTAAGAGATCACCGCCGCCCATAGACAGCTGCGCCACGGTCGGTTTTGTTTGCATTGCCAACTTTTTAGCGATATAATTAAAATAAGAGTGTATTTATCCCTAAATCGCTGTCAACGCAGCTGCAGCTCTGCAAGAGCTAGGGGTGTCTATGGGCGGAGAATCGCTTATCTAGGTGAGCCTCCTGGTTGCCTGGTTTGGCACCAGGAGTTTTTAGTTCTGAGAAGGGTTAAGTCAATCTGTGCCACCGCTCTTTAGAATCAACTACCTGCAGAGATGCTGCCAAACCTAAATGAATTGGAAGACCTCAAAAAAATCCTTTCCTAGCATGCCTTTTCCTAAAAAAAGCAGCAATACTTACAAATACTTTGCCAGTACCTCGTTTGGGGTGAAGAAAAACAATCAAAAGATCAAGGAATATATTAGCAAAGTAAAAATGAGTTGGATGTTGGTTCCAGGTGATGATGGGAATGGTGCCAGTCCAGGTGTACGCCAAGGATATCTTCACCCAAGCAGCCCCCAACCTATCTTCTCACCTCTGCTCGGTTCTCTTTGCGCTAGTTTTGATGGCTGGCAGTTTATTCAGCGCTGTGTTCTCTGATAAATTGGGTAGAAAGGTAATTAATATATAGATTTAATTTAATTTTAGTATATAGATATGGGAAAAGTTTCTACTATAATTTAATTATACTTAACTTTATATTATTTTCATTTTTTATTTTGATTTTATACTTGATCTTACCTAGAATACATTAGGAAAAGCAGAGATTCCTAAAACATGAAATTCTAAACACTAATAGGAAAAATTAAAATATTTAGGGAAAATTAAAAAAGAAATAATTTTATATTAATATAATATATAAGTTTTGACCTGCAACAGAAAATATAAACAAAGAATTAGCTATTTTTTTTATTCCATGTACAGTGGACAATGGAGCGGCCGCTTTTTGCCGGCTTTTTTACGCCGCTTAAGCGGCACTTTTAATCTCCGATATCTTCACTCAATCTGGGAAACACAGTACAAGTACTGTTTCACGCTGAGTATTCTGTGAGCCTGTGGTATCACTTTGGACGAGCTGGCCTAATTAGTGCCTCATCATATGCTTTAGCGTGGCTCTTCCACGGTTGCGACAGTATTACGATACTCGCCCGGCCACTGTTAAGCCCTTCCTTCCTTCGGGATTCGAACCCGATACCTCTCGCTTCATGGTACACTTTTAAAATCTTTAAGCTACGAGGCTCTCAGCTAAGGGAAAGCCAGAAGAAAATGTTGTTTAAATTGATTTTCTCTTTATTAATTTTTGTTCCTAATTTTAGCCACTACTTCTCATAGCAGCATCAGCCGTGGGAGTGTGCCTGGTCATCATGGCTGTTCTGATGCAAACCAATGTGGCTCCACCGGCCGTTACCGCGATACTCATACTGTTCTATTGCTTCTTCTTCATGTTCGGTGCTGGTACCGTCCCATATATTTTGTTAGCTGAGGTGTTCATTACTGAGGTAATATATTTAATACTTACTGAAGTGATCAGAGCTATGTGGTCTTATAAGCTTACGAATCAAGGGGTATCGGATTCGAATCGCGGTCCGGATAAATATTTATATTTTATTTGATCTCTGGAAAAGCTTGACACTGGTCTTACTGTCCTTACGGGCTGTGATTGTATTGCCAGCTTTTTACGCCGCTTAAGCGGTATAATTTTAAGGTATCTGATATCCTCACCCACTCAGTAATAATTTAAGAAACTCTGTGAGCCTGTGTTGACATTTCTGATGCATTGCAATTAGTTGGTCAGCATATGCCACAGGTAAGACAGCAACAAGACTGCTTTGCCACGGCGCTTACAGCGATATTCATCTGACTTCTACTTAATATGAATTAAATTTCAGGTTCAAAGCCTAGCGTCTATGATACTTATGGAATGGGTGTGGCTACTCAATTTTTTGATCCTGGCTATATTCCCCTACATGATAAAATACCTTGGAATTCATGGCTCATTCTATTGCTTTGCGGTTTTCGCTCTAGTAGACCTGTTGATAGGAATTTTCATGGTCCCAGAGACCAAGGGTCTCACGAAAGAGCAAATACAGGAAGCGTTCCTGGGTCGACGGAAGAAATAAAAAAATTAAGGAAAATTTTTGATGTTTTATTCTTTTTATTGTATAGCGGGCAAGCGGGTTCTTCTTGGTGAGATCACTGCCGCGCCGTAATCCACACTTTAGTTGAGTTTCCGGCTTTTTACGCCACTAAGCGGTATACTCAGCGAAACAGAGTACAGCTGTTCCACACAGTATTCGGTCAGCTCGTAGTATCACTTCGAACGAGCTGACCCAATAAATACGTATACACTTCATAAATAATACAGTAGATGTTATCTCAATCTCGCTCACGGAACAATTACAAATTAAATTAAATCTCATTTAGACAGAGAATTGAACCCGAAGACGATAGCTTAAAAGATTGAATGGACACAGCTTTTAAAATTTGAATTATATGCGCCTGATATTATTTTAAGAGCAATTTTAATTTCGTATGTAAATGACCGCGACTTACAGGCGTCGTCTATATCTATAGATTTTGATAACACAGCATTGATAGGAAATAGGAAAGTCTATGTAACCCTATATTTATTCTATAGCTGACAACGGAGCAGATGGGTCTCCTATATGGTAAGAGAACTTCGCCGATCATGAACAACCGCTCCACAGTCCACGCATTGGTTGTGTTGTCAGACTTTTACGACGCTTAGCGGCGCCATAAGCTTTTAAAAGATTCCGATATCCTCACTCACTCGCAAAACACTGTACAAGTACCGTGTCACGCTGAGTATTCTATGAAACCGTGGTATTACTTTTGCCGGCCCAATAAGTGCGTCAACATGGCTCTCTCACGAGTGGAAATATAATAAAATGATATCAAAATAAATTTTCTCCTTTAGGAGTACGAGTATAAAGGTCATTCGTCCAGCATTGGAGTTCGGAAAACGGTGAGCTAGTTATCCGTTAGGACTTGAACTTTTTTTACGGTCTAGCGGATAACGGAGCAAGTGGGTCTCCTAAATTATGGTAAGAGAACACCACTGCCCATGAATAACTGCGCCACCGCCTATATCTTCCCTCGGTGAAACACAGTAGAAGCACCGTTTCAAGTACAACTGTCATTTCTCATGGAGTATTCTATGAGCTCGTAGTATCACTTGGGATAATTGTTGCATTAGCATGTGTTTAAGCATGGCTCTCCCACGGGGAACCTAAGCACACCATCGCAACTCCAATGGTTGATTTCTTAACGACCTCCTTTTCTTCAGGCTATACTGGGCCAAACCAATTACTGACTGTTTCCGTCCGCCATCTTCCTTCACTTAGTGCCATTAGGGCCGAACAAGCTAACGGCACGGGTCCCTCAGGGTCTGTGACCACACTGCGTGGTACGTAATTTATATAAGATAAATAACGGATTTACAGTAACAGTTTAATGCTTATATGATTTTGCATGTATTTGTGATGTTTGAGGTGAAAGGCGTGTGCACAAGAATTCGGAACAGTTGTAAGCTCATTTTGAATCGTGCGAAAGCTCCGCAATGGGATCGCTTGAATTGCAGCGCTGAATAATCGACAATGCCAGGATTTTAACAATTTTTAGACAGACTTTTTTAAATAATCAAATTGTATCAGAGTCATTATCATCATCATCATTTAATAGGACATCCACTGCTGGACATAGGTTTTCCCTCTGAACCTCCATGAATACCATTATGTGCAGTGCACTACCACTACAGAATCATTACACCAGATCCACCACCAAAAACATTACATGTACTATTTCACTCTAGTATTCTGTTAACCAGTTGTATCACTTCAGACGAGCTGGCATTATTAACTCAATAAGAATAGCTCTCACATGACTAAGGCAGTGTTAGACACTTGGTGAAGCCGAAGAAATTATACATTTAACTATAAATTTTATTCTGTCCAACGATCAAACACGATACCCTTGTCTTCATGGTCGCTTAGAAGACTTCTAGATTTTGTATTACTTATGGACCCAAATGGTGATTAAAGCAAAACACCCTCCTTTTGGGGGAGGCCAATGTCCAGCAGTGGCCTTGATAGGCTGATGATGATGATCCCGGCCCATTTATGAAGCAACAGCAATCTTTGTACCCGCAAAACCCAAAAAAACACCTTTTCTTTGTTACGTAGTCTTATCAAATTTGCTAATATCAGCTACTTTCATAACAAACTTTCATACTTTCATACTTCAAAGACGCCCACCTGTTGCGATCTTGAGCGATCTGGATCCAGCGGAACAAATTTCATTAAAATCTGTCAATTCATTGAGTTACATTGGGAAGTATGGTTTGTTTAATACAGATTCTAGTTTTACTTGTTAATTAAATCTTTATTGTTTAAGTTAAGAGGAGGTGTTTGAACTATTCAGTTAAACTTGTTGACTTCAGCGGAACTCGATTAAACTTAACCAAACTAATTGTGTGGTTAAGGTTTAGCTTAAGGTGCTTCATACTTGCGAACAAAACGTATATTAAAGCCATAAACATTACCGTTTTAATAGTTGGATAGAGAGCCTATATGTTAATCCAGGATATCTGCTATCAGGATACCTACCTATAGATACTTTACCTACCTATATATACCTATGGGCAGCGTTGTTATTTTACCATATAGAAGACCCATCTGCTGCGCTTTGTGACAAGTATCGGTCCTCCCCCGGTCCGCCCCCGCCGGAAGCGGTTTTTACCGCGATCCCTACACAGAACCCTACCATCTGATTTTTTACCTTTCCTCTCCTCGATGGAGGCTATGAGCTTGTTGTTTGCTACTGTAATGCGATCATCCGGATCGTTTAGTACGTGTAGCATCAATTTGTCTGCTATACCATAAAAAATGTGATAAAAAGCTACAATTGAAGTGTTTGTGCGAAGTGGCATAACAAGTTCATTCAAACGTGCATAGCTGATGCCTTAGCGTTAAATACAGTATTAACATTGCGATGAAACTATTGACAGAAGCTAATAGCTGAATATCAGAGATATATTGATACTAAAGCTCAAATATTGAAGCAAATTTATAGAATATAAAGTAATTAAATTAAAATAAAACAGAGGTAGTGGAAGGAGCTGAAAAAAAAACATGTATAATTTTTAAAAAGTCTCACAAGGTGAACAAACGACCTTGTACAAGTCGCCGGAAGACGCTGGATGCAGTTCGCCTCCGACAGGTATGCATGGAGGTCCGAAGGGGAGGCCTATGTCCAGGAGTGGACGTCTACGACTGAAATGATGATGAAATTAATTAAATATTGCAATAAAAAGTGTAATATAAAGTGTAATATAAAAGTGGGTCTCCTATATGGTATATGAACACACGACACACCGCTGACAATTAACAACCGCGCCACAGTCCGCGGATTTGTTGTGTTATCGGCTTTATACGCGGCTTAAGCTGTATTTGTAAGGGCCTCTGATAATCTCACTCACTGCGAAACGCAGTACAAGTACCGTTATGCATTGAGTATTAAAATACATAAAAATAAAAGTAGCATACATGTGTCGGATAATTATTTGTTTATAAATGTTTTTTCAGTAATTAGCATATTATCAATGTAATATATAACCTTTTCCGTGATACATTTGGAGAGAGTGCGCGCGCATGATTAGATGCGCTCGCGCAATGAAAGTCGCATTAGGAACTTTCAGTTCGTTCGCTAAGCTAGTCATGCGCGGGAGACGCCAACTTTAATTGCATCTGTGATGTGAATCTAATCTAATTATTTGCGCGACATAAATCTTAATTGTCTATTTAGGGTGCCTGATAGTTTTATGTTTAGCGGACAATCGAAGAGGTGGGTCTCCTATAAGAGAACGTCGGCGCTTATATCTAATATCGCCACAGTCCGCGCTTGCTGTGTTGCCGGCTTTTTACGCCGCTAAGCGGCATTTTTAAGGGCTTCTGATATCCTCACTCACCCTGCGATACACTGTAGAAATACTGTTTCACGCTGAATATTCTGGGAATATGTGAGTCAATTTTCAAAGTCAAAAAATAACAAACATTATTTTTTTAAAGTAGAAAGCTGTTTGATGTTTAGGATTTGTTAACGTTACAGCGGACAACGGAGCAGATGGGTCTCTTATATGGCAAGGGAACACCGCTGCCCATGAACAAGCGCGCCACACTCCGCGCATTGCTCATGTTGCCGGCTTTTTACGCTACTTAAGCAGTATTTTAAAGTGCCTCCGATATTCGCACTCACTCATCGAAACACAGTAGACATACTGTTTCAAGTACAACTACCATTTTATTGAGTATTCTGTGAGCCCGTTGTATCACTTCGGATGGCCTAATGAGTGTGTTAGCATATGCTTCAGCATAGCTCTTCAACAAAAGAGGAGTGTTATATGTCAAAGGTTTGTGTACTATTGTAAAATTTGCAAATAAAAAGTTGTGTTTTGCTTGACAATTGATTTTACTGAAACTGGTGGGAAGGTAGCTTAGAACCAAGAAAAGGATATGCTTTGTCTTGAATACAAAAATATAGGGTAATGTTTTTGTGTATCTGTTTTTTGGGTTTAGCGGAGCCATGGATTGCTGAAGGTTCGTAATTGGACTTGCTTACGTATAAGCTAGAATCATTTCTGTTTATTAACAAAAATGTAATAAATATTCTTCGGTATGTGTTTAATCATATAATTTGTCATATTATTCTACTCATGACATGGATGCTCGTGCATGATTACTCATGACTGCGACGCCTAGACTAGACCTCTGCCATAGGAAAGCCATGCTAAAGCATACACTGACGCATTAATTGGGCCACCAAGTGATACCAGAATATTCAGCGTGAAACGGTACTTGTACTGTGTTTCTCAGAGTGAGTGAGAATGTTGGCGGCCCTTGAAAGTGCCGCTTAAACATAAAGACCCAGTAATACAACCAAT
Organism: Delias oraia; assembly: GCA_018230265.1. Classification (NCBI taxonomy): domain Eukaryota; kingdom Metazoa; phylum Arthropoda; class Insecta; order Lepidoptera; family Pieridae; genus Delias; species Delias oraia. The sequence goes on along the minus strand of DWCF01002120.1, from coordinate 3,187 downwards.
CCACAGACTGTGGCGCGATTGTTCAAGGGCGACGGTGTTCTCTTACCATATAGGAGACCCACTTGCTCCGTTGTCCGCTATACTATAAAGTAAATCCATTTATATTTCTGAATGTCTGACGAATCAGGACAGTTTTAGATCTGTAGATATTTTTTTACAACTATTGTGGCTAATAATTAAGCAAAACGTACGCTCCACCCACTCATTATTTGAAACCCAAGAAATTGAGGTCAAAAAACCAGTGAATTTCTTTGTTATGTGTGTCAACGTATTACAACCTATTTGGTGATAATTAATAAGTAAGTTTTACTAAAAGTGAAACTTTGTCACATCTAGGATGATAATTTTGATTAATGACGCCCGCTTCATCTGTATTTGTTTAAAATGTCACCAAATCTTCATTATTATAATTTAAGTATGAATTGTACCTTTGTGAGATAAAAATAAATGACTTTGACTTTAAAAATAAAATTAGGATTCGAATAGGTTTATTAAAGATCTTCCAAATGAAGATCTTTCTGAAATCTTCCAAAGAGTTCAGTAAGATATAATACAAAAATACTTTCTGTTCTGAAATTTGGCATCTGGAAGGGCCTGACAGCGGCCGGGCGAGTATCTTAACACTGTCGCACCCGTGGAAGAGTCATGCTGACGCACTAATTTAGCTAGCATGTCCAAATGATAACACATGATCAAAGAATACTCAGCGTAAAATTACTTGTACTGTTTCGCTGAGTGAGTGTGGATATCGGTAGTTCTTGAAATAATTCCGCTAAGCGGCTTAAAAATCCGGCAACATAACCAAGTCAGACTCGGTAGATTCAGTATTGGAAAAGACAAGGTGTGTTGTATCCACTAGCACATATATTACTTAAATTATATTCGGTTTTTAATTATTCCTAGTGTGCTTTAAATGCCGCTACGCACCCGCAGCTTAGTTGAGGCTATGGGTGATGCGCCTCTTGCTTTTTTATTTAAAAAAAGAGATTATATTTTTTTGAAAAAGAAATGGTTAGGTATATGATGTAATATATAGGAGTAATATTATCTTCGTTTTGAATTGTTGAACGTTAGTTTGCTGTGACTAGAAGTGCCCATGGGCGGTGTACCACTCACCCTAAACGAGCCTATATACAACACAGTAATTATACTTTTTTTAGACAAAGAACTTGTTAGGTATATAACAAAATATATAGGGATTATATTATCTTGATTTTGAGTTCTTGAAGGCTATTGAGTCGAGGGGTATCCAAGTTATCTACTCTTATTACATTATCTTCCCTCATGAATTTAAACAAAATTTGAGAGCCTTGAAGATTAATGGTTTTAATGATGTACCTGAAGCGAGAGATATCGGGTTCGAATACCCAGTCCGGACAGTTATTATTTAATTTATAATTTATTCGGTGTCTGGAAGAGCTTGACAATGTGTTGAATTGTCTTAATACTGTGACACCTTTGAGAGACATGCTGAAGCATATGCTGACGCACTAATTGGGCCGTCTCGTCCGAAGTGATACGGTGGGCTTACAGAATACTCAGCGTCAAAACGGTACTTGTACTGTGTTTTGCAGAGTTAGGAAATCGCAGGCCCTTAAAAAGCGTCGTTTAAGCGCCATTAAAAGCCAATGGGCCAATGGCCAATGGCCAAGGCAACACAAACAATGCGCAGACTGTGGCGCGATTGTCCATGGTGACGGTGTTCTCTTATCATATAAGAGACCCAACTGCTCTGGTATCCGCTATAGAATAAAAAAAATATATTAAAAACCCGGGATTTATTTTACGAATTGTGGGAAACTGGTTGAATCAATTTGAAAACGCTTAGAAATTGTTCATACATTAACCCAGATGCTGGCAGTGAAAGATGGTTACCAAGTATAATAATCTTGGTTGCCGCTGTCTCTCTTGCAGTATACCGTGTGCCGTTGGCCGATAATCACGTATGTTAAGTTAGTGCAGTGTGGTGCGCGATTTTTGAGTAAGTTTTTTCTATATTTTTATAGGCTCTAGTATTATTAATCGCTTTAAACGTATTCAAAATTTAAGCCTTTTCTGTTTTTATTTCAATTTTTATATATAAAACGTTTAAGTTTGTTATAATATTAACATTTTTTGATAATTTTATAATAAAAATATTTTTTATGAGCTGTAGTTTATTATCCGCTAGAAATGTTTTCGAAAAATAAGGCTTTTCTGTTCTTAATGCAATTTTAATATATTAAATGAAACACGTTGCAAATTTAATATTTTTACAAATATCGCAATTTTAAACTAATAATATTTAAAATTATTATGATTGTTTAAATAAAAAAATGTATGCATTTATTTATAAATTTAACTTAATTTTTATTATATGAAACAATTATAAATACATTACAAGTTAATACAAAATAATCCTTAAAATCGCATTACTATTAGAAACGGCTTGATTGATTTTAATTCAGTTTTTATTAATACGATGTTATAATAGGAACGTATGTTTTATTTTGTTGTCTAGAACTAGAATTAATTGTAAAGTTTTTTTAAAAAAAGCTTTTCTTTTACAGTCAAAATCAAAATTGATTTTGCATTTCAGAAAAATTTAATTTACAAATTGATTACGAAGAGATCTTATAACAGTTTAAAAAACTCATTTTTATATTAATTAAAAACTGGAGATATTAAATATTAATGCAAAAACGAGAGAATCCCTTTAATTTGTATAACCTTTTTCTTAATATTAATAAATTTATTTAAAGCCACAGGATTCAAACCATGTTACACCGTTTCGCATACGACTTAACCACAGAGAATAGCACTACGTTTATTATTTTAAAATCACCGAGTCTTAAGAGTCAGTTTAATTACAAAATTACTACGCTTTACACTTAAACTTTTTATCTAGTTTATTTAAAAAAAACCTTTCAATTTATGCATCTTATTCTATTATATAAAATGTTTATTTTCTTTTTGAAAGAATTATCTTTAAATACTATAAATATGTAATTTTTTTAATAATGGTTTTATAGATAAGTCTTTAATTCTCTTTTTAAAACATCTAAAATTCCGTTTTAAATCTTTTTAAAAAATTTTTTGCTTACAATTCTATTTTTTGGCTTCATGTCTGTTTAAAAACTTGTATCTTCAGACTTATATCCCTGGAATTGTCAAATTAAAACTGAATTCACAGAATACTGAGTGTGTA
>DWCF01002119.1:0-25681 GCA_018230265.1 Delias oraia | reverse complement strand
GCATATTGTTACAATTATGAATTATTTTATGAATTGGAATAGTACATAGACTATATTTTATTCAAAAATTGAACTCCTAAATAAAATAAAATTAGAAAAATCTTTTCTGCATAAAGATGGCGGCTTCAATTATTTTTGTTGTTTTTTTAATTCGTCAGAATACGGTCAAAGATATGGAGTCATACAGCCTTGTCCTGTTTATTTTCTTCTCATAGGTTATACGCCGTATATTTTCTATTGCATGTCTCCTTTTTTTAATATCGATTTTTTAACTTGGGAGTAGTGGAAACATGGAGGGAAAACAATGAAAATCGTCCGTGGATGAAACCGCGGGACACAGCTGGTATAAAATAAATGAAAAATAACAAAACACTGATCGGCATCCATCCTATGCCACCTACCTCTGTCAATTGGACTTACACCACTTTCATAATCGATGATTATGCAATTACCGACCGATTTTGAGTTGTACAAAACAAGGGATTTTTTTGAAAAATTAAACACGGACTATTTATATATGTATATAAAAAAATACATTTAATACATATATTACATAATACATTAAATTAAATTAAGCATGAATTACGTGATATCTCATTTTTCTCAAAAATGAACTTATTACACCACTTAAAATAAACTGTCCATATATAACTAGACAGTACAACAGACTTCAAGATAGATATTTTAACTATGGTTTGTATGGTAAAACTAGGTATTAAAGTTTAGGCGCCATCGAAACAACAAACGCATCATATGTATATATTATTATATGTCATATTATTATCGAAAAGTGGTTTTTTCAAGGTTTCAAGTGTTAAATAGGGTTTGATAGAGTTTACAAATTTCAATATAAAAAGAAAGTTATATAAATCAGTGAAAAGTGATTAATCGTAATGCGCTCAAAATGTCAATAAAACCTCAACCACGTCACTTGTGAAGAAGTTAACGTAGACTCTAAAAGGTTAGAACCGAGTGCCGTAAAACTCTTATAAAAGTGTTGTTTTTACTGTACTGATTGTCGTATTGTTTAAGGTGTGCCTCGATGAAATTAAAAAAAAATTAAGATAAATAATGTTTTTCGAATTTTTACTGAGCAACACATCAGTTTCTATATTTATATATTTTGCAAAGTCAATGATTAAATTGATAGAACCTAACCTTCAAAAGTAATAGAACGAACAAGAATATATACAGAATTTATCATAATAAATACGATCTGTTAAGGTATAGTTATGATCTGTTGTAGTTTCACTTGATTGCTTTCTACATACGGCGTCAAGGGTTGTTTATGTTTGGTGTAACTGTAATTGGTTTATCAATGTCAATACTCCCAGTACAGATAGCATTCTTGAACAGCTGATGTGCAAAGTTGCTTTACAGGTTCCTATCTCCGGCCTCGGCACCTTCTAGGCATGTCACTTTGTATACTTTTTATTAGCACCATATGAGCTAATTAAATATACATTAAACAAATTGCTACTGTCAAGGCGATGTTTATAGGAGAATGCTAGAATTGATTCCGATAAAAACACTGGAATGTTTGATAGAAATTAGACGTATGCTTTTAGAGTAATAAGAACTGGTCGATTTGTCCTCGGTTGGGGTGAAATGGTTTGGAAACGATACGTTGACTAATGAGGCTTAATTTCTTAGATGGGTGCCTGATATGAATCGTACATACAAAATACAACAGCTCTTCCAATATATATTTATATAAAACGAATCTTCTAATTCTCAAACTTGGAAATGGTGATTTTAGCATTAATGTTTTTTTAGGAAGATTACGGTTGGAAATATAATTACAATAACCAAGATGCAAAGCGTGTATATTAGTGGTGAGTGGCTGGTAAAAGTCGCATAAAAACGAACCCGTTATATCATCATCATGCTCTGCGCTCACTTACTTACCTAGAATTAATAGAAATGTCTTATTCTTCAAGCATTCCAATTTCAGATGAACCTTCCGGTCGTCTTGGAATGATTGCTAAGTAAAATTATAGAATACCATTTTTTTAATATTGACAATAGTAGATGTTTTAACAGGATTTTAATAGCAACTAAAATCTTTTTTAACATAACAATTAGGCTCGGGTTTTCAAAAATAAAATTCTTATTTTTACATGGAGATCTTCCATTCATGCTATCGTATTTATAATATTCGAGCAGTACTCCCCGTGGAGAACCTTGCTGAAGCATATGCTGTCGCACTAATTGGACCGGCTCGTCCTAAGTGATACCACGGGCTCACAGAATACTCAGCGTGAAACGGTACTTCTACTGTGTTTCGCAGAATGAGTGTGGATATCGGGAGGCCCTTAAAAGTGCCGCTTAAGCGGCGTAAAAAGCCGGCATCACAACCAATGCACGGAGTGTGGCGCGGTGGCTCATAGGCGGTGGTGTTATTACTATATAGGAGACCCACCTGCTCCGTTGTCTGCTTAAGAAAAAAAATACTATATTTAATTCTGTATTAGCTATTTTCGTAATTATTAATGGTATTGTGTAGTGATAAGAAGAATTTATGATGACTTTGTTATTATTGAGGTATCATTTCGTGATTGATGCGTGCTTGAATCTTGTAACTACGTACATACGTTAGTTATATAAAACACCACATTACAAAATATATTTCTAGCAATCTTTATACATGATTTCTAAAATCTGTTTGTTTAATACTAATCTAACTATTACCGCAGAGTACACAAGTAATAAAAATCAATATATGACCCAAATACACAAAAAGTTCCTCATGTTTTGTTATTGTTCACGTTTAATTTTCGTTATATAACTGTTCCAATGCTGAAAAACGATTAACCGACAAGAACATTGTACCAGAAAGAGTCAACCACTTTTAGAATAACCTTCGGCTTTCAGGGGTTTTCTTATAAATTGTTACAGCCTATTGGGCCTTGTTCTGGTCGAACAAAGATCTCAAGACGATTCATTTTGTGTCACTTAGTTCTAGGTAGAGCATGTTAGCGAAATATAGATGTTTCCATTATTTTTCTTTATAAAAATAATCTTTGAGAGTTCGATTTGTTCGAGTGATAATCGTATTACTGTAATAGTTTTACGTTGTGACTATGAAACAAAATCCAATTAAAATTTGCGTGGGTGGGTTTCAAGTGGCTATGAATCTTTGATGGATACCGCCCGTCTAGCCCCAATTAAATTTAGTTTGTGATATGTAAAAACGAAAATGTGTTTTAATATTGTCCCTTACTGTACTGGAAAACTATTGAATGCCACTAGAACATAGTATTCTATTCAATACCAGATAAAGAGTTACAGGAATGTTGGCATTGGCAAATGATTCTATATTAAATATGAGTCGGCTTGATACAGGTGTAGATATAATTTTGATACGGCTAGATATATTTTATTTTGATTTAGTTGAATATTTCAGAGGGAGACATAGGTCTTCTAATCTCTCATCAAATACGTATACGTAAACAGAAAAATGAAAAGAAAATTGCAAATAATTCATAATAGACTGGATAGAGAAAAGACCTACTATTAGACTTTAGGAACTGGTATTACGTACGCCGTTGACCTTGTTCGGTCGGTGGCCCAGGATTCGGACATGATGCGAGACTACAGAACTTTATTAAATAGGTATCGAAAAATGTATTGAAAATATAATAAGTATTGATAACTATACTATAGAAACGCAAAGAATAAAAACAGAACAACCGCGATAGTTTAGTTTCTTTGAAATGTTAAATTATATTGGACGAATGGAATTTGGGAAGATTGCTCGTTTTTAAAATTAAGTAAGGCCTTTTTTATTCTGTAGCGGACGACGGAGCAGGTGGGTCTCCTATATGGTAAGGAATAACGTCGCCCATGAACAACCGCGTCACAGTCCGAACATTGGTAGTGGTTTTGTTGCCGGCTTTTTACTCCGGTTAAGGGCCTCGGATAACCTCACTCACTCTGCGAAATACAGTACAAGTACCATTTTACGCGGAGTATTCTGTGAGCCCCTGGATTTCTCGATGTCAAATTATAGAAAATACATAGTAACCACGCAATTCGGGATACTGGAAATTTTAATAGAGTGTAACTATTCTCGATTTACATGACTAATTGGTTCGTTGCAAAGTCGTATATAAATGGAGATCTCAGATCGAGTTTTGCATAAAGCAAGATGTTTTAATTGTATGCTTTATTGTCTATTCAACGAGGCTGATAGTCTATTAATATTTAATTGTAATTGGTAATCATTACAACGTTTTTTGCTCTGCATTTTTTTTTGCTGTACTTAAGTTTCTTGCCAATGCCGAAGATATGGTATAACCAGATACAATAATTAACTGTTTGATCCAAATTGTTCTATTCACATTGACATATTAAGCAAAAGACAAACAGATAGAAAAAGACATAGGTTTCTGCCCTTTGGTGTTTTGGAATCTCAATAATTGTATTCTAAAATTTGAGCATCACATCGACATTGATAATGCTGCTTCTGATTTGTAACTCCTCAAATAAGGTAACGTCTATAGTAAAATAATATATCAACAATATATAATAATAATATATCAATATTATATTATACATACAGATTTGCCAATCTCGATGCAATATATTTCCAGTATTGAAATTAAAAATCTATTATAAGAGTTATGTTGGGTGTCACAATTGAATTATATCTTACATTATAATCTGAGGTCTTTATTTGGAATTTACTTTTTTGGAGAGAGGTAATATAGAGTACCAAATCATTTCATATCTTGGCACTAATTTAAGTCTATTTAAGTATTTGATACTTGTTAAATATGTCGTGTTAATTTACAATAAAATCTGGAATAGCGCTGTTAAGTAGCTGAGTGACCTCAATACCCTGCAAGTGGACCATACAGTCGCAGTCGTGTAATACGGTCAGTGCCAATGACCTTTGTGATGCTTTTATAGCGTTTCACTTTTTTTTCTTGAAGGAGACTACCTGAGTCTAGATAATATGGCTTTTTGATTTTAGGCATCGAAAGTTTTAGGTCATCAGTCTATCTTATCTTATCGTGATATTTGGATTTGGAGATTACCGTTTTGTTTCTCTTTGCGTTTACCGTTTGAAAATAATGTAGCTGTCCAGTTGATATTTACTATTTAGCCCTAAACAGAACAATAAAAGTCATACATAGTATTGTGTCAGAAGTCATATTTTTATACTATTAATGCAATAAATAATTTTACTTCAAGTACTTTTTACCATGTAATCACCAATTTATAACAACAATTATTAACTGGTGTAGTTTTACGAATATGTTAAGTATTATCGTATCGGAATTTCGGTTTTTTTGCTATATTAGTTGCGGTAGGTCATATGTTAGATTTGAAAACGGAATTACTTTGCAGGCAAAATCTGAACACTTACGTTCATGGCAAAAACTCAAGTGAAACTACTCTCTTATTCTACTATATACGGAAATTGACTTATGTGGGTTATGCAAAATGCATGCAAAACAACATTTTATATCAACTGAATCAATCAGCTAATGAAAGTAAATAGCATACGTTGTATTAAATAATTAATAATGACAATTGTTTGATGTCTTTTAATCGCGATAAGATAATAATTGAGACCTAGATAGCGAGCAATTGTAATACTTCAATGATCACGTTTTAAATATACAGGAAGTTCAGATTATATTGTCACATCGATTTGTGTATGTTGATCTTACTATCTTTTATGAATTATTGTAATAACTTCTCCATATAGAAAATAATATTTTTTGCAACCAGTTTTAAGACGCATTAGGATCTGCATAAATGATCCAAGCAATCATTTCCTGACAAATATTTCCGTTTAGAAGGGTAAGAAAAACGATAATTTCTAAAAAATTAAAGCCAATCACTGACATGTAATAATTAATAGTACATATTATTAATTATAACCCCAAATGGGTAGGGTCCAGTTACACTCTAATCAAACATACGTTCCTTGGACATGTTATGGGAAATATCACTCAGATCCTGCCTAAAAAGTATATCGTTCTTTTGTATAAGACGAACGGTTTGTTATTGCATGGCCTGTACCGTTCTTAAGTCATTTATCGAAGGCTGGACGACAATATCGGGCCATCTGTCCCGCTATCACGAACGTATGCCAGTTTTATGATGTCAACACCTAAATAATACTGTTAGCTATGTTTTTTTTGCGCGACTCGATTTGTCTGATAACTTTTTAATGGATTTTGGCTGCGGTTGCTCTAATTAGTTTTCACTAATATCTCTAAACATTTATTAATAAATATATCTAGACAAACAATATGAACATAAATTGCGTGCCATTGGATGGATATGGAGTATCTACCTACGGTACAATGTTCTCGGTATATATCCTTATTTGATTGTATACAAATGGGAGTATTGTTTCATCTTAAAATTATATATTTATTGTCTGGGACTTCTGAATTGTTTTTATACCAAGCGAAATGTTTAATTTCATTCGCTCTCTCTAATATGGGATTAAAGGCAAGGATGTTTACCCGTTCAACTTTACCTATCATTGAAGTAAATATTTATAAAATGAACATATTTATTTTTTTCTCCTCAGGAAAAAATCTCTACAATAATGAACATGTAGCGATTAAGATGGAGCCTATGAAGTCCAAGGCTCCACAATTACATCTAGAGTACCGATTTTACAAATTACTAGGAACTCATGGTAAGTACGCAAACTTAAATTTTAAAACTTTTTAAATCGTCATATCAGAGCAGTCTATTGATAATTTGTGAAAATTCAAACAGGTAGACTGACCCCAGGAGCGTAAAGGCTTACTAAAATTTTGACTCTTCTCGACTATTATTATAGGGTATAGACTATTGAAACTTTGTCTAGTTTGTTTTGTCATAAATGATAATACGTTAAAAACTCATTTCGCTTTGGTAATATTAGTCAAGACTGACGTTAAAAAACTGCTCAGAGGGAATACCAAAAGTGTACTATCTGGGCACGTGCGGCGGCCGCTACAACGCTATGGTCATGGAGTTGCTCGGGCCCTCTCTAGAGGACCTCTTCGTTCACTGTGGCCGAAGGTTCAGGCTCAAGACGGTCCTTTTGATTGCAATGCAGCTCGTAAGTGCCTGCAATCGATACGGTAGATACGGTCGTATTTGTGACACAACACCGCAACCGAGCGTTATCACGTTATCGCGAGGGCAACCGCCGCGCCGTGCTCATGACGTTGTTACCCGCCTCACTCTGATTGCTATGTTACCAGCATTGTTCTCGCGAGACATGAAACGCCCATCAATCTGCTGTTAGCACGGAGACCAGCTTGATTGGCGTTTTCATTTCGGCTTCTGTGTTGTGTCGCAAGCTCGCGAGAGCAATGCTGGATGCGTAAGTACCTACTAAACCTTCTCCATCTCTCTCTCTCTCTCTCTCTACCACTCTCCTCTATCCCGTTTCCCGTGCGTCCTTAGCACCCTCTACAGCAGAAGGCATCCCGGAAGTGTACTACTTCGGGCCGTGCGGTAAATACAATGCCCTGGTGATGGAACTACTGGGTCCCTCCTTAGAAGATCTCTTCGACTTGTGCGGCCGGCGCTTCTCTCTAAAGACTGTACTAATGATCGCTATGCAGTTGGTGAGTACATCCTTGAAATTAAATATCAAATCGAAACAAAATTCACACAAGAGGTATCAATTTGCTTACTTCAGAGCATAAACTTTCTTTAAAAACATTACTTGCTATGCTATATTATGTAAATGCACAATTCGACCGAGTTTAATTAGAATAAAAAAGCGATATCATCAATATGCATTAAAAATTCGGTTTCACGTGAATGTTTCATAAACATATATTTTTAATTATTCAAGTGGTGAAGGAAATGGAAATTATAATAGTGAAATAATTAAATGTTGGAAATAAATATTTTTGGTGATGGTATTAGAATCTATTGCGATTGGCTTGCGGGAAAAGTTGAATCGCTATCACATTACAGCATAGCGACTTAGATGTACTGACTTAACATATTAACTTAGATGGAACACTGCGTAAGTTACGTAGATGTAATTTACTCTAATGAACTTGTTGATGCTGACTCAGCGCCCACTGGAATCCCCTCTAGAGCGTGTTGAGGTTTTTATAGAAAATATATTTAATTTTATATATTTTCTGACTTATTAACGATTCTTCATGAACAAAGATTCAAATTGCTACATTTAATATAGCTCAACGACAAAACTAAAACTAATAATAATAATAAAACTAATAGCAAACTTGAATGCGTTTTGAGTTCCCAACTTTGTTTCAAAAGATTTTATATGTGTGAATCATTATATTTATATAAAATAATATGTATTTTGTATTTCAGTTACATCGTATAGAATATGTACACACAAGACATCTAATATACCGAGACGTGAAGCCCGAAAACTTTTTAATAGGTAGAACGGCAACTAAACGGGAAAAAATCATTCACATCATTGGTAAGATATATTTAACTTGATCTTAAATTTAAGCACTTTCACATTGTAAAACATTTTATGTATTCTCGAAGTATAAAAACTCATCTAATGTAATAAAGATTCAACTACAAGATTCACGTACACGTATCTAAGTAAAATATTTTCTGAAATATTGGTACCGAGAAGCTTTTACAGAATTCCAAAAGCCATGAAAGTAAGTAATAAAATAAAGTTTCCGAACGACTATTTTCTGTATACGTAAAAAGGGTACGTACGGTTCTAAAATATATTATTCATGTTTAATGAACTTTGACCAAGTCTCAAAAGAAAAAGTTTATTATGTCATAAAGCTTGTCTGGGATATCTGAAGTAATTTTCTACATTTTCCAATGACTTTCAAAAGTACGTAACGAAGTACAGATTGCTTTGATAAAATTGGACGTTTAAAAGTCTGTTTTTTATGAGAATTACGTTATACATGTTTTGATTGCTATGTAAACAGCTTACTGAAAATAGATCAAATTGTATGAAAAACTTATCACGATTGGTCCATCGTTTTAGAACTTAGTCGGAACAAACGAGTAAAAAAATATTATTTAGTAAGAGTATAGGATATAGGTTGTTATGCCTACTGTAAACTATAATTAAGATGATAAATGGCCGTCTATAGGGCACAATAAACTGAGCGATATATTTTTTGCGATAAAAGTTCGGTATCGCAATATAAGCCACCTTGATTTTACATAACTTTTCACATATCGATTGCCAGAGTGACCTTCGTAATCTTGTTATGGGCTTTGCAGTAATCTAACTTTAGATTTAAAACGTATGCCCCTTACGTCATTAAATGTATAAGGATTTGTTTATATGGTTTCGAGATTGAGACATTTAAAAACAATTTTATAGGCTTACATGTGAAAAAGACATACAATAGCAAATAGAATATGAAATCGTAGGTTACACACAATATTTATACCCAATTTTATAAAACTCACATAGCGACAATTTAGTCAGCGCTGTTTTTATTATATAATTTATAGCTTGCGGCAGCTCCCTTAAAAACCGATTGTTATTGTAATGAAATTTAATAAAAGATTGAAAGAGAAAAGTATTCAAAACGCTGATAAACATATAATATATATAATGAATGTAAAGTATAAAAAGTGAGAAACCTCAAATAAATTATAGTCTTTGTAATGATCACCGTGCTTAATGTGTACAGTCGTTCCTCATCAATAGTATAAATAGGTTACTTCAAATTTGAAATACAACGTTCACATCAGTCGTATTGGTTACAACTTCACCACCGCTGCCTTAGTTAGTAAAAGTAGTTGCCTGATATAACCTATCGTTGATCTGAAATGCCCATCATCGCTTGAAGTGAAATGGAATATTTTTATTCAACACAAGAACAAAAACGCAGCTCATCAATATGAGTCTACTAGCGGTTCCAAAATATGCCTACTAAGAAGAACCGAGTAGAAATAAATTAGTACTGACAATGCCTGTTATGAACATCTTATTCCCAAGGTGTAACATCATTTACAAAATCATTTATACTATAGTATTCTTTATCACTCAAACGTTCTTTAACATTTTTTTTTTTAATTTTTACAGAAAGATTTTGGACGTTGTCAGGGATCCCATTGTAAAAGCGTATCGCATTATGTCTAAAATAATTATTTACTTTACCGAGTTTGATCACTGGTAAAATCAGCGTGTTTCGATTACGGCTGTCATTTTCCTTACAAAATCATTTATATTTTTTCATAAAGTAATCAAATCAATAATTTTATTTCCATACGATAATTCAAAAGTTATGTAAACTATTTATTTTTCAGATTTCGGTTTGGCCAAAGAATACATAGATTTAGAGACAAACAAACATATACCGTACCGGGAACACAAGTCGCTAACAGGGACAGCGAGATACATGTCAATAAATACACACTTAGGAAAAGGTGAGTTAAAAATCCCTCTGTCAACAGTAAAAATATTAATTAACAAAGCGCTATCTATACTTTTTTTAAACTAAGAAATCCGTAGTGTACGGAGCAGAAATTCTTTGGCAATTATAGAATTTTTGTCCACTGAACTGTAAAAAGTAATATAACCTAAGCCTTATTCGCTATTTCTATAACTACCTGTTCTTATCGAAAATGTTCCTGATAATCACCTTAATTATTTATCGTTGGTTTTAATTTATTTATATGATGTGACCAGCCTAACATTTTTTTTTATCTTCAGAACAATCGAGACGCGACGACCTTGAAGCACTTGGGCACATGTTTATGTATTTTTTACGTGGTTCCTTACCCTGGCAGGGTTTAAAAGCTGATACACTCAAAGAAAGATACCAAAAAATCGGTGATACAAAACGGGCGACACCCATCGAGGTAAAATGCAACATGTAAATTGACCATGCAAAACGTATAAATGCCAATAGAGTTCGAGGAAATAAACGTTTGTTCTCAGATCTATTTATGAAATACAGTCATGAATGCACCAATTATTATAATTCATCATAAACATAAGGACGAGAAAATGTCTACTATAAATGTTAGGTTATAAAAGCTTTTAGGAGTATTTGAGCACTCTGTTGTATATAAAATATTTGTAGCTTTAAAAAGACTTAAGACAGCCGCTCTGGCGAGTTTGACAATTGCGGTTTCTATAAAACTGTTAAATCAGTGAGTAGTATTTTGGTGTAATCCATTATTATAAGCAAATTCGATAAATATTTTTTATAGTATAGCGGACAACGGACCAGGTGAGTCTCCTATATGGTAAGAGAATACCATCGCCTATGGACAACCGTGCCACAGTCACACACGCCACACTTAAGGACCTCCGATATCCTCACTCACTCAGTAGAAGTACCGTTTCACGTTGAGTATAAAATATAATATGTCTCCTCATTTTATATTTATCTAATAGACTATTCGTTCGTTTCAGGTGCTTTGTGAAGGTCACCCTGACGAGATGGCGACGTACCTCCGCTACGTGAGGCGTTTGGACTTCTTCGAGACGCCCGACTACGACCAGCTGAGGCGAATGTTCCGCGAGTTGTTTGAACGGCGTGGCTATGTTGATGACGGCGAGTTCGACTGGACTGGCAAGACGATGGTAACGTATTGATTAGTTATTAACACTCATTCAAACCAGTCTTTTTTATTAATATATCCCACATTTATTTTACCCGTGGGAGAGCCATGCTGACGTATGCTGACGCACTAATTGGGCCGGCTCGTCCAAACTGACACCACGGGCTCACAGAATACTCAGCGTGAAACGGTACTTGTACTGTGTTTCGCAGAATTAGTGAGCATATAGGAGGCTCTTAAAAGTGCCGTTTTTGTCGCGCAAAAAGCCGGCAACACAACAAATGCGCGGTTGTCCATGGGCGGCGGTTTTCTCTTACCATATAGGAGAACACACCTGCTCCGTTGTTCGCTATACTATAACATACATTAGAACTCACAACATTAGAATATTTTCCTGCTTTCATAATCTCTAAATTCTGATTGTTTCACCTTTACTTAAACTTTCAAAATAAACTTTGGTTAGTTGATTTGTGCAACTCAATATAACTAGATTACGGGGATTATAGATGGGTTTTAATTCGACGCTGAATGTACTGCATTACGCATTTGGTTTATTAAGACAATTTAATGAAAATTTATGTTTATACTAATAAGTATCACTGATTACAATATTCTCGACCTTAAAATGTGCTATTCATTGCACGAATGTACAGGTTGATGAAACAGTCCTTATAAGCATATTCTATAAATTTCCATCATAGTTAATTTTTAAATAATTGTGATTTTTGTGTTAAATATATGGCATTATTACACTGGGTAAAAGCTTACTTAATTTTTCAAAAAAAATACTATTATGCTTTAATAACAGCCGCCGTAACAATTTTATAATGTTTATTATTATCTTCTCTAGAATTTTTTACGCATGTAATATTATTTTATTCAAAGTTTAAAACAAATCTTGTTTATTAGAATGAATATTATGTACATATTCATTACTAAAAAGCCTGTCCATTCGTTAATCTTGCCATCTGAAAGTCAGTGTGAAGTAGGCATAAAACAAAACTCCCACTTTTAATGTCGTACAAATGTTTTTCCTCATTTTACAATCGCTATTTATTTTTAACTAGTTGTCAAGCAGACTTCGTTCTGCTCGGTACGGTACTAGGTCCGACATATTTGACACCTTTTTTTAAAATTTCTGTCAATTTACACAATAACTTTATATATATTATACCCTATATGCTATTCTGATGTATCTGCTATATTATTATAAAGTGTTGTTAAAATTCCATTCAGTAGTTTTGCGTGAAATAGTAATAAACATCTATCGATACTTACACATTTCTCTTTATAATATTAGTAGGATTAAATAATCACGCTGATATCAGATAATATTCAAACAAAAAGCTTAATAAAAAGATGTGCGTTCGATCTTGTAGAGTCTAAAGACCCTAAAATATACAATATTTTGATAGTTTATTTGACTTTATTAAGCGTAAAACATGCTCTTTTTAAATTCTTAGTAGTAGTTGATAGTTGAATTATTGTCACTTTACAATTGGTCATTATTATTTCCCTGCTATAGTAAATATTATATTTGACTATTTCTAGATGCATGAGTGATAGAAAAAAGAAGAGATACAAGGATAGATCAAAAATAATTAAAGTCTGCTAAGTAATTCTCTAAATGTTGTAGACTTGTGATTTTTTTCTATTATCATTTCAAATTTGTTGTGATCGCCAATTGGTTCAAAAAAGATATAAAGTTGTTCGAATTTTTATATTGTTATTAGTTAATTGTTTAAATATCAGGATACAGGTAATATGAAACAAGTCATTTATATATCAAAGTTAATCTATTATAAACTCATTAAAAAGCAATCCTACCGATACTATTTCTAGATATTGCTGTAAATAATGCATTGATTACTTTGAACATTGGTAGGCTTTATATTTCTATTTATTTTGATAAAATATTTTTTTATAAAATTTGGTCGCAACTTTTCTGAAATTATAAAAAAATCTTAATTCATAGTTTTAAAATAAATGTATAAGAATTAGTAAGATAATTGCATATTTTGTTTTGATTATCAAAGTAACCCTTGCTTAATAGGTGCGTCTTTCAAAAAAGCAGAATTTCTTTTAAATATTTGCTAGTTTGCTTAGCATACATCATTTTTGCGTTCCCTATTATAATTTTTTATTTTTGTTTCAATAACATGCTCGAAATTGAATTCTTTTCTGATGGTTTAATTCTCACACGCGTTGCTGTAAATTTTTTATCGTAGTCCGGTAGTCATTGTATTTTTCAATTTGAATAAATTTAATTTCTATGATTTTTGTGGTTTTTGTGTAGATTAGAACAAAGATTCTTCTTAATTTTTATTTCACAATATGTTTATTATACCACTGAACTGAAAAAGCGGAAGTTATTTTATACACTTTGTTATTTTTATTTATGTGATTTTCCCTACCAAAAATGATTGACATAGATTTTAAATTCCTTAAAACAGTGGTTTAATGCAATAAACCACTATTTAAGGAGACATTAATGAACTAACACGTGGGTCCGCATAGTTTAGTATAAGGTTACTATATGGTGAAATTATACTAACGAATTTATGTTTTATTTGTAAACGTCCGCTTACGCGTGGCATGTTTGCATGCGCTTACGCAGCCATCGAATATGCACGTCATGAGAATCCTGCGCAACGCCCCGCCTTCTAATGTCGTAAAAAATAAATCCGACAAGGTCAGTAAGCTTTATTAGTGTGGTCATGAGTGAACACATCACTGATATTATGCTGTATGTCATAGTTTTATTCATCTTGTGGTGTGAACGTCATGGGTAGTGTTGTACTTTTTCGGATTTTAATATCGTCCCACTAGTCTCCTACGCTTTATCAATATTGTATGATTATATGAGCTAAAGCTGTTCTCTCACGGGCTTTTCTTGGTTTTGAAGCGCGTGTGTTATCAAAGAGAAAGTGCTTTCTACTAAATTATTATAACATTTAGATTTCTATCTCCATGATATGTATTTTCAGTAGTTTGAAATTTAAAAAAACAATATCGGGTAAGATACATTCTTATATTTCGAATCACAGGCATGCTTTGGAGCATGCGAAGTAAAAAATGAACTAGTTTATTCGTTTGAGACTTTTCCATTTAATATGTAAAATTATATACATGCATAAAAAATAGTTTTACATTTAGTGGAATATAGAAATAAATAAAACTGAATTATTAGATACGTTGCCTTGTTTGTAACAAAATTTATTGTAATATTTTAGTAAAAATTGCTATTGCATCATGAAACTCGGCAAACTAGCTTATTAAACTATATAAAAGCTGGAAGTATATAATTTTTTAATATATTACAGTCGACTCCTGTGGGTTCCATTCAAACTGGACACGAGATCGTAGTATCTCCTAATCGTGGACATCAGACCTTTCATAAGGTGAGACTAAAAACTATTATTATTAGGTTATTTGGATTGATACCTGCTGCTGAATTTCACTATCAATCATGGAGGCAGAATACAAAGTTTGTTCGCTTTCACCTCGGTGTTTGTCGTTCCACAACTGAGCCTTTTTAAGGCAATTTGTGCCACGCTCCACCTCTCTGTGGAATCAGCTGCCAGCAGGGGTATTTCCAAACCAATACGACTTGGGTACCTTTAAGAAAATAACGTGCATATTTCTTAAAGGCCGGCAACGCACCCGCTATGCAGGGCTGGGGGTTATCTATGGGCGGAGGACTGCTTGAGTTAGGTGAGCCTCCTGCTCGTTTGCCACCGATATTATAAAAAAAATTTAGAAACGACATTTTCTGTATTATTTAAGGAAATAATCTTTGATGGAATATATATTGACCTGTGTATTATACAAAAATAAATGGAAGAAAAAGCTACTTATGTAACATTGTTTCTCATAAAGGGATTTTTATCATTAATTATTTGTAAAACCGAAATGTGTGTGGGATAAAATAGATTTGCTTCCAAAAGACGCGGTAATTATGAAGACGACATGTTGTAGTGACTTGTATGTTTTTTGTCGACGCAGGATGATTTGTGTGATTATATGATTGGTATGCTTGAAGACGATGAGGCGGCGCTTATATCCGGAGAGGTTTGAAATGAAATATATTAACTAGAGCTATAAACCCTTCATATATTCGTATCACTCCATCGGATCTTAAGACCGAAACTGTGCCATTAGTTCAATTTACCCACTGCCGTCTCATTTATAGAGAGCTAGTTTCTTGGAATAATTTAATCTGTACTTAATAAGCCTAGTCCAATCCCCTTCTTACCTTATGTTAGACAATGCATGCTTATGGATTTGATTCAATTGCATTCATCACAAATTTGGTTTATACGTTACCAAATTTGTTGTATTCGAGTTCTAATGGCGTGTACCCCTAATCCAAAGCTTTGAATTCAATGCGAGTTCCCTAACCGACTTGTGTGAGTTTCTTTTACTTCTGATATCAGTGCCTCCTTAATGAACTGTATTCACATTACTACACATATAAGGATCTGATTGAAAGGTGTTTATATTCCGTACGCGTAAATTTCAATAACAATCAATCATCAATTATAAACAGGAAATGTTATATGTACTCATACAATTGACTTCAATTATAGGTTGAAGCTATGAACGGCCTCACCAGTTTATACTTAATATTACGGAGATACGTCATGTAATTTACAAAGAAATACCTAAATTAAAACCAACCCAATGAGTAACGCCGTCTTCTCTGTCTCGGCTGGCTGTCTCAGATACCCTGTCACCTCTCACTTATGAGCGATTATTATAGTATACTCAAGATACTTTGAGCTAAATACAAATTTAAATAAATTAAAGGATAACTCTTATTGCTGGGGTAGGTCTTTCAGTGTCATGAGTCCTATACAAATGTTGAAAAGTTATTAAGTTTGTGTACCTCCGATTTGCTACTCTTCATTCAAGTCTTTGTATATTGTAGGTGCATATAATTAATTGAAACATTGTTTTACCCTTTATTGACACGGTGCTAAAACAATTCGAACTCATTTAAGAATACTATATAGTAGGTTCAGTATTTCTTGGTTATTATCATTAATTAGAAGTTACTTCTCTAACACATTTATACAACGAATGTTTCCTCTCGGTGGTAAATGTTTAAAACAATTTCTAGTTACGATGTAGCGGCGGAAGCTTGGCTTTGGTTCTCTAAATTTTTTTTTAATAATCTCTTGAAATTCTGATTATTTAATATTACGATAAGAATCTTCTTATTTAGACATTTACATAATACTGAAAAACAGTTTTAATTCTAGAGAACTGAAATTAAATAAATAATAATCTCTATTTTTAAATAATCTTTTCCTTGGAATAGTGAGACAGCGATATAAATAATGATTATTTAACTTTTACTCTATGAGGTGATCTAATTCTAGGGCGCTGTCAAAGACACTGGTACAGGTGGTACCGCAAATACTGGTGGTAATTGGCCTCACAGTGGTAAAGCTACACCGCTCACTGCCGGTCACTTGACCCCTGCTGACAGACACGGATCCGTTCAGGTAACCCCCTTATAATCTATTTGAAAGAGCTTTTTCGTTTATTATATACATAGGTGGATTGATAAACTTCCTGACTAACCAAGAGATGCCGCCACTAGGCCTACCTTGAGGTGGCGTTCTATGATACTATACCATCCTTAGATAGCTTATAGTTATAGTTTCAGCCCGATCGCCATGTTAGCTTAGGTTTGAGAGCACACTGAACACGACGCCTCTGTGTTTTTCTTAAAAATGGAGAAGCTGGAAAATCGTGCTGTCATCGAATACTTCTATTTGAAGGGGTTAAAGCCAAAGGAAATAAAAGAAGTGATGGACTCAACACAGGGGGCAAACTCAATCTTCTCCCCGGACAATAAAGAATTAATATAGTGATGGCATTACTTGACTAGAACACCGCTATGAGAAATGTATCAGCCTTGTAGGAGATTATGTTGAGAAATAAAAAAAAATCTTAAAAACGTTGTTTTCCTTGGTCTGGCCGGAAACTTATCAATCCAACCTCGTATATACATATATATTTCGAAATACCCATTTACAACCAAAATTGTACTTTAAAGTTAACATTGTAAGTTAGGAGATTTGAAATAATACAGATATAAGAATATAGTTGCATTTTTAAAAGTAAAGCTCACGTATTAGATGAACATAAAAAGAAGTTACTTGTACACAAATGTCTTTAGCACACAATCGTAAGACTATCATGAAAATTTTCAAAATTGATAATCCTCAAAATTAGAGGACGTATTTAGCATATATATTTGCTACAGGTATTTGCTATTTCTTTTATAATCAATAGTATTATTTATTTTGTCAGACATAGTTATTTACCCACTATGTATTGAATTATCTAAATGGAAAATTGTTATAATTTTTTATTTTTAGCATTTCAAGAATAAACATTTTCAATATGTAAAATTTCCTGGGTCAGTCTCAACAACGGTCAGTTGTTTGCTCCAAATTTTGTGTGTCTGCATGGTGCTTTAATTATATTAAAAAAATATTACAATTCTTTATAACAACTACTTGAACTATCTGATCTGAATATTATGCAACGTTCTTTGATATTTTGTAACGTACTATAAATTATGAAGAAACTAAACTAATAATTTCAATATGGCCTTCTTACTAAATCTTACAGTTGTAATATTAGTGATGTGTCATTTTCTACTAAGTACTAATCGTAATTGATTCGTTATGTAGCAAACAAGTTTAAAGTAAGAAAATATGTCAACTGTATATTAAAAAGTATGATCTATGGATTATTAATTTTTTCCCACTTAAGCGTATATAGCGTTTAGTTCACATTTTTAGAAATAGGATAAATTTCATATGTATGATTAAAAAATGCTTCTATTATCGTAGAAATATTACTTATTCATAGAGTGGTCTAAACTCATAGACGAAGGTATTATGAACTGTAAATGAAATTCCAGGTAGTGAGCTCGACAAACGGTGAACTAGGAGCGGACGATCCGACAGCTGGGCACAGCAACACGCCCATCACTCAGCCGCATCACGAGGCTGATGTTGTTGACGACACCAAGTCAGTGTTGCAACTGTATGCATTGCTTCCGGTTTTTTTATTTTGTTTTTATTTAAATCATAAATCATTGGATATCATTTTTTCTCATCTGCTGTATATTCAAATCATTTTAATGACCCTATTTTAGATTACCCTAATTGAGTTTGAATTAAGTTTAGTTATCCATGTTAAAAGAGGGTATCAAAACTACAATGTCTTTTTTTATTTCTAGACCTTTTTTGTTTTGTTTTTGGTGTTTCAACATTTGCTAGATCTTTGCTATCCCTAAATGTCTCATTAAACCAAGGCAGACTTGTAAAATCTTCATACAGACAATCCGTGTATTCCAGATGCTGTTGTTTCTTCAAGCGCAAAAAGAAGAAGTGTGCGACGCGCACGTACAAGTGACGCGTGTGCCCCACATGACCGCATAGACATACTCATTACAGATTCAGACATTTGCCGACACACCTTCATACAGATACACGGGCTGTTAGCATATTCATTCACGCGCGTTCTTACACGTGATACCTCGATCATAAGTACGCGCTCGAAGATTGTGCTCTGAGAGTGATTTAGAAACGCTTTTAATAGATCATGCACGACGCAATGGAAAAATTGTTTGGTGGCTTATAACTATTCTCATTTCTGGTAACTTAGCCAAAAAGACTCTTAAGTGACAGTTGCCTTATCAAAGCAAGACTGCCGTCTTCGTCTTTTGATTCATAATACGCTAATTGGGAGTCTCGTTAGCGAACAGTTTATATAAATGTGCATTTCTATTTAAATATAATTAAAACTCTAATTAAAGTCACAATTCGAAGATCGCGTACTTATTTACCGCTTTAATAAATTTCTATTACTTCAACCGATTCTTACGCATAATAATGTAATATAGATATTTATATAGAATCCGTGTTTAATTCGTATCGAGCTATAAATTTCCAATGTACCTATATAGAATAATCTATACAACAATTTTGTTTTGAGGAGACGATTTAAATTCTCGTTTACGAAACTATATTTGCAAATCAAGCTCCAAAAATTATATTTGACTCCAATGACCTTAATAAAACGCTTCTAAATAAAGTATTCTCATAAATTAACGGGAGATTCTCCTCAACGTGGTTTACTAGATAAATGACCAATCTAAATTGTTTGAAATTGTCCCTAACTAAAATTCATTCTATATAACGGAGTTTATTAGAAGTGACGTTATTAAACGGAATAAAATATTTGGAGGAATAGGATTAATTCTTATGTTTTTCTTAAAAAAACATCTGCTTACATTAATTAATCAATGGTTGTTGTATACCCGTTATACGTAATATTCATAGGCAGCTACTAAAATTGACAAAAATCACAGTATTTTAAACATTATCATATTATTTATCTAGTAATATTATTTTACGAAAATACAATAATTAAATGATCGGGGTACCTTGCAATAAAATGATTGGATTTCTATTATAATTATTTAAAAGAGTTGCATAAAATCGTAACGTCACCATAGCTGTTAAACAACGCTTCAATTCACGAAACTGGTATGTCCTGGTGCGGTGGGCATTTTTCGATGTTTGTGTTCCCGTCCGTAGTTATTTTTTATTTCACCGAAATCTTGCGATATTTAATTCCATTGCGACACGAGATCGCGTATCACGAACTAAAATACCATTCCAACTTTCGAACAAAAACTTACTACGCTAGTAGGACAATAGATTTCGCTTTTCTTTTTGCCTCTAAATTCCTCCCGGATTCGATTCTGTGAATGCAATGAATATATTTTGTTACATTAATGGATTACCATAACATAGAGGATATCTTTAATAAGTTTGTGTGACCTCGTGTCTATTATAGCGGCGCGTGAGTTAAACGCATTGTAAATGTAACATATAACTCGATGCTCATGGAAACATTTAGCAAAGTATATCTCCTATTTATTTTCCGTTAAGCTACTCCGTAAGTGTTCCTAGTTAGGTTTTATCATAAATATCACACTTGGCTTATATTTGAATCTAATTCATAAACATGTGTTCTCCAGCAATCAAATAATAATTCATATTTGTGAGAGTAATTTAGTAGAGATGAATTAGATCCTTAGTGTTTAACACACGCGTCGTAATATTCATATATTGTAGCTGTAATTTTATTTAGTCATTGCAAGATACATACATAATTAACACTTGGCTCAGTTTGTTGCTCTGCCACTTACTTTCCTATCTTTATTTATGCCTATATAATTAGTTTAAGTGAATGTTAACAGGCAATTTCATGCAATAATAATTATGTAACGGAATATACAAGGATGGTTGCGTATGACAAATTTGGTCTTACTGTGGATAATACGGCCATTACTCAAGATGAATGTTTATATTATAGCGTGCAATAATTTATGTATAAATTCATTACAATAGTTTAAAATTATACATTTGTTTCAATCGGTGAACCCCGAATACGACTCCTTAAGACTGGTTGAAACATGTCAAATGGCGTACAGTCGAAAATAAAACCTTCAACAGATGTTGCGGTATTGTTGTATACGTTTGAAGTAACATGTTACTGGGTTGTATTTTGGACAAATGTTGTATATGAGACCGCGGATCATGTCAATTTTTAAAAGTAATTCAGTTCTTAGGCCATAAAATATATCATTTACATAATATACTCGTATGTAGATTTATAAAATCTGTCCATTCGATTGCAACCTCGGTCTGAATCGAAAAACCCAAAAATTATACTAAATGTTTTAATATCGTTAAGAATTGATCGTCGTTGCAATCTAAAAGTGCTCGGATTACATCAATCCAGTTGTTAAAGGGTCATTTATAGACTGAATGTCGCCGAAGCATTGCTCGCTTATCGTTGCCATGGCAACGGACATGTACATGTTTGTGATCGTGGCCACTGCGTGTATAAATTACACAGATTAGGAACGTTTGTATATTTTGCTCGAAATGCCAACGGATCGACTCGAATATGGTGTTGGCATTTCGCTATTCAGTGATTGACTAGTCTACGATCGTGGTATGTGCAAATGTTTCACCCTCACGAACAGAGAACGTCGTATTGCAAACGTAAAATACCAAATGGCTTGCACTTGCATGTAACCCAACTTGATAATATTGAAGTATTTCGGCTCGTTGTTTGTTCCCAGAAATTCTGCTAGATTGACGTTCATTCAAAGTAATTTTGAATACAGTCATCACAAATCCTATATCCTTTAGGAATTTAATTTCGGCTAAGTAACGTTAAAAATGTTTTTAAAAGACGCTCTGTCTTCATATTTTTAGAAAAAATATAGGTAATGCGGTATTCGCCGTGTGTATATTAAATTTTAATCATGCATATAAGTTTTTCTATGAATTGTAACAAAGTATTGTCTCGTTGATAGATCATAACCATTGTACAATCATTAAAATGATAGGTTACAATATATTGAATCATTATCTTATTATACCATAGTCGTACCTAATTGTTACTTTCTATTGCTAGATAGAATAATCAAATTAGATTGGGTATAACATGTGATCTCTTAACTCAAGTTTAAATTCGGCGTGTGTTAATAATTTTTAAAGTATATTGTTGTGTAAAGTTATGAATCACAGTGTTTTGTGATCTGATTGTGGTTCTAGTGATATGAACCGTCTCAACAATTACTAATATATGGCTCGCTACAGACCTCTGTACAAAGTCACTATAAACGATGCCGTTAGTTGATAATTATCAAATCCATATCTTTAAGAAAATCCAAAAAAGTAGGTGAATTAATAAAAAAGTTACAAATGCTAAAATTAATTTAACGGTGTCAGAAGGCTTTGTCTTGGGTCTTTATTAGTTTCAGTCACAATATTTTCGATAGTATCAATAAAAAGACCGCATTAAATTCATTAGAAGCTATTGTGAATG
The DNA here is from genome assembly GCA_018230265.1 of Delias oraia. NCBI lineage: Eukaryota > Metazoa > Arthropoda > Insecta > Lepidoptera > Pieridae > Delias > Delias oraia. The sequence continues at coordinate 3,223 of DWCF01002119.1, read as the reverse complement.
AAAGTAATTGAAAGTGACATGCCTTGGAATAAAACTGCTGTTGAATGGAATGATTATTCGTTATATATATATTTAACATCAACAAATAACACATTGTGACCGGTGTATAAACATGGGAGTGTCAGGCGTTCTAAGTAGTTAATTTTTAATTTAAATATTAATTTAAAAGATTTCGCTTACTAAGTAAGTTATGGCTTGAGGACGCACGAGTTGGATTTTTGAGCTATAGTTTTTAACTATATGTATATATACATGATGCTTTCAAAACTGAATTGAATTCTTATTGTTAAGTATAAAATAAATATTAATTATTATAGAAACAATTCTCAGTGTTTATTTTCTCGTAACATGTAAAATTCGCATGTGCAATTTGAAATATTAGTTATTGTCACAACCTGTTTTCAAAAATACGAAAATATTTGTTAACTCATAATTAAATAAAGCTTATTGTAAGAACTTTGTTTGAATTATTTTAATAACTTTTTTTTAGCTTCAGTATGTTTCAACATAATAAACCAATTATGAAAGAAAGTAACTTTTAATTAGTGATATTTGTTTAATTAAACTGGTTTTCCAGCCGAAACCGAAACTCACGTGATCAAATATAAAATTTCTTAAAATACAAATATGTGGCGCTTTTTACCCATTACACTGCATTAATTAGAATGACACCATATAAAATTTGTTGTAATTAATTATTTAATATATTTTTCCCATAGAATAGGCATGTCGAAGCATATGCTGGCGCACAAATTGTTTCGTCTGAAGTGATACCACGGGCTCACAGAATACTCACCGTACTTGTGCTGTGTTTCGTGGAGTGAGAGAGAATATCGGAGGCCCTTGCAATTATGCCGAGATTAATGATTCATCTAAGTACAAATCAAAGTAGCACTTCAAAATACCAATACTTAGTATTTAATGAAACATAAACAATTAGTGATTGAATTATTTATAACTGATAAACAGTTTGCTATGAGATCTTAATTTGAAAAAATATTAAATAATATATTTTATATTATATTAAATAAACATAATTAATATACTGTGTTTCTATTTTATGCTCTAATTAATGCATTCTGCAATAATATAAATGGATAATATAGACAAATTTGAGTTTGTATTTTAAGATATTTTATACTACCACATGAGTTTCAGTTGGACTATAAAAGATATAGTAAGTGATACAAATAAAGCCTACCTAATTTCAAACACTCAACATTTGATAAATTATTCGAAGAAGGTGATAAATAAAAGCGTGGACTGCTTTTTTGGTTAATATTTTATTACAAATTAAGTAAACATTATATAATCTTTAATCAAAATTCAACTAAAATGAGATAATTGTAAAGCCTTAGCTTTAGGTCATTTTAAAAACTAGTGAATTAATTAAGCCTACATATTTAAAGTATAGGAATTTTGTTATTAAACTATCAATCATAAAATTATATATTTCTAAGTTTTTATCACGTTTTCATTAGATCCTTGTACAACTTTTTAATTTAAGTGACTAAATATTATACTTAAATTGCTAGTCAGTCTTGAAGTGGTAATTAACAAGAAATAAAGAATATTATAAAATCTATCTATAATATAATCTATATTATAAAATCTATCTATCTATAATATATCTATTCAAACAAATATTAGAAAATGAACATGTTTTCAATGAATATTTAAAAATGAATTATTTTTTTGTAGGGCTTATTTAAACAAATAATAAATAAGGCCTCAGAGAATAACACCTATAGCGTAATCTACTTATAAGGAACGTAATATGAAATAGTAGCATCATTTGCTTAGTAACATTAATCAGTCTTATTTATAATAAGTAAGTAGTAATGGAAGTAGCTATAAAATCAATTTTCTTGACAGTTAGGACATACAAACTCGTCTAGATCATTTTTTGTCAAGCCGACACAATCCTCGTGGTACCACTGACAACACTCTAGGCATTCTCTCATATCTGCAATCCTCTCCTCTTCACAAGCAAGACAGTAGCACTGTTCTTTATCTTCAGTTAATTTTGGTTTAATCGTCCGTTTCTTCTTTTGTTCGCAGGTTTCGTTGGTAGTTTGGTTTCCTTTTTTGTGTTCTTCGATTTTTTCTTATTTTGTTCATTATCTATATTAAATAAATCGTTCCTAACTCTCTGTTCACTCTGTAAAAACACAATAATGCTAAAGTTCAATAGAATTTTAACAAGGCCTAGAGTTACAAATAAGGCCTATTAAAAAGTAGGCCTTATTTCGTACCATATACCTCATACATGTTATACGCAATAATGAATTCACATATCCTAAATAATACAAAATAAAGTCATAGTTACCTTTTCGATGAGTTATAATGTAAACCGTGTACATAACTTGCAATAAAACTAAAAAATACCGTAATAAAATACGATTGAAATTACGACAAATTAATAACACGCAATGAAAACGGCCGTCGTCCCCGAACTACCGACGAATCTGGCTCTGTTAGGGTGAGCGAGCCTCTCGCTCACTATTTTCCGAGTTGTGGAGGTGTAGTCTATACGTTCGAGCAATATATATTTGATGTACCTACATTAAACAAATTTTTCGCGCTATAGGCCTTATTTCTATCAAGAACCATATCTTCCTTTTATTTGAAAATGATTATTAAGTAGTTGTTAAATGTATTTAGAAATAAAAAAGGTAGCTTACTGGTGTATAAGAAATATGCATAAAAAAGAAGTTTTAAACTATATAAATAGGTATTAAAAATATAAACCCAAGTAATGTTTATAATAGGTATATATTTTAGGTCATATATTTTGTTAAAATTTTTACTTTTTAGGGTTTTATAAATCGGTTTATTTTTTTTAAATATCTTACTTAATACTATAATAAACAAATAAGACTAATTAGAAGTAGAAGCGAACGTTTATTTAATATTAGATGATTTTATAATCAATTTCCACTAACTAATTTTACTATAAATTAACAGAATAATTCTAAATATATTATATCTTTAATTTTTAGTAATATTCAATTTCAATTAAATCGTGATTTTAGTGCTATAAAAAATACGAGAAAATTCAGATTATAATATGGGAAAATTTTATGAGATATCACTTTTACAATATATAGCTGTAAGGTTCTAATAGCGTTCCACTTAAAAATTGAATCATCATCATCATCATCATCATCAGCCCATTCAAGTCCACTGCTGGACATAGGCCTCCCCTAAAGACGCTTGGTCA
>DWCF01002118.1:0-25686 GCA_018230265.1 Delias oraia | reverse complement strand
CATCCGGACATCGACATACGTTAGTTGTTATTTAGAGCGAAATTTTAACATGTATGCCATTGATAGAATGGGCAGGGTCCCCTGTGTATGCGTGGCACATGGAGCACACACTTTCACCGGCACTGCGCCCGAGTCGCACACATGACACCGATTTTTGGCCTCGTTTACTAACTTTAACTAGTTTTACCGTCTTTGTTGCATTTCCAAACGCATTAGTTTGAATACACCAGTGTCGAAATCGTTATATCTTACCAAATTTGTAGGAATGTATAGATATTTGCCTTTTTTAAAGTTCGCCTCTGCATACCTTTGATATTGTCTTTGGTATTTTTTCTCTGCAAGAATGATTTCTTTGCTGTGTTCTTTTTACTTTTTTTTTAATTCTGTGGCAAACGAGCAGGAGGCTCACCTGGGGTAAGTCCTCTGCCCATGGACACCCTTAGCCCTTTGCGGAGCCGCGGGTGCAGTGTGTTGTTCTTGACTATTTTGATATTTTTTCGTATCGTTAAACAATTAAACGTTATAAACGTTAAACGTTATAAATTATCGTTAAACAAACTGGTAATTTAGAATTTTAGCGGTCGTTTATAAGTAATTTCTTTAATACTTTTTTTAAATAGTTTCTATATGAATAAAGATATTTTGTTTGTTGTAGTTATGTGGACAAAATTGTCTGTTATCAGTTGACAACGCTATCAAAGTTCTTCCGTTCATTTTAAAGTCGTGGAATTCGAATGCGGTTTTGTCAAAATGTAAATAACACCTGTTTGCGAACATTACGACAGGCAGGCCGTGTACGTTCCGGCATCGGCCCATTAAACCGGTTCTAGTCGGTGGGGAGGCTGCGCGGGAGTGCGAACATTTACCTGGCCCCGTTGCCCTAGTCGTACTAGGATATTACCGCTAAGACTTCAATTAACTGAGCAAACTATTCTTGTTAACACATAAGAAATATATGACTGGATCACGTTTGCAGATCATATAAAAAGTTAAACGTCACTTAGCAGATTAAATATTACCGCTGGCGGCTACATATCAAAACAAAAACTTTCGTTTTAGAAGTCTTGCATCTTTACAACAACTTTTACACATCGGAGCAAAGCCGAAGTCGATACTTTAAAAGTGAAAACTGAATGAGGCTATAAGATGCCCTTAAAAGTGCCCCTTAAGCGGCTTAAAATGCTGGCAACACAACCAATACGCGAACTGTGGTGCGGTTGTTCATGGGCGGCGGTGTTCTCTTACCACATAGGAGGCTCACCTGCTCCGTTGTCCGCTATAAATATATAAAACAAATAAATAATAAATAACAGTTGCAATTCGCATTAAATCACTAAGTTGGCGCATTCATGATTTTTTTTATTATAGAAAAATATATAAATGGATTAAGTCTAGACTAAATCACGTCTAGACTGCGTATGGCTAAAAGAAATCCGATTAGGAAATAAACACGAGTAAGCTTTGTTTGAAAGTCCGATACCACCACTGCAGACACTTAATATCTATCGACCACTAAGGATAGATTAATTAAATTCGATATTAAATTACTACCTCGATAATACCTCACCTCTTACTGTTCTAAATAAATAAATGATGTTCTGTTTAACTTTTTCAGATTATTGGCATAATATGCATGGCCTTGGGCACTCCGTACTCGTCATCATGGTACGTGTTTGTGGCCGTGACGTCATTTATCACCACCCTCATGTGGAGTTTTGTGTATCTACTGAGTGTCAGGGACGCCTTGAAGATACCTATTAATTGGGTATTATCCGTGAGTAAAATCTTTCTTAAGACATATATGATATCTCATTAAGACGCGATTTAGATGTATTTTTCAGTATCTGTCTATCATGTTTCGACATTTTTTATAACGTTATTAAAGAAGAATAGCAGCAGTGTGCCAGAAAGTTTATACTTAGTATTTGGAGCCTATAAATAAACCCCCGCTATTTCATCAATTAAACCTAACATTCTCGTTTGATTTGATTTTTTTTACCATACCTTAATTCTCAGCGTGAAACGGTACTTGTACTGTGTTTCGCAGAGTGAGTGAGGGTATCAGAGGCCCTTAAAAGTGCCGGCGTAAAAAGCCGGCAACACAACCAATACGCAAACCGTGGCGCGGTTGTTCATGGGCGGCGGAGTTCTCTTACCATATAGGGGACCCACCTGCCCCGTTGTCCGCTATAGAATAACAAATAACCTTTAACCAGACAAAGTACTCTACTGTTCTAAATATTAGTTTAAGCCGTTTATAATTGTATAACCGATTAATTCCTACTAATGCGCACCTAAATGACACCATTTCGAAGTTAATTAATATTAGTGAATGTAATTTAAACGTGTCAGTTTTGCATGAAAAATGACTAATAATAAAGCTTCAGGCGACATAATAGAAACCGTGGCAACACCGGGGAACTTTTTTTTTACTAAAGTACCTACCTATGCCACTTTACACTAAATGAATACGAATTATATTGATTAATTAGCCAGATCGATTGATCAAAGGGTATTATTTTGGTGTCGCTTATTTTTCAGGAGCTGATAAGCACTGCGATAGAGACGCTCTTCTACCTGATAGCCTTTATCGTGATGTTCACCTCGGTGTATGGCACGTATGGTCGCAACGTTGCTGCTGCGGTGAGTTTTCTTTATGGTACAGAGGCAATCGGAACAGGTCTATAGTTAGAGAACATCGCTGTCCATGGACAGCCGCGTCTCAGTCAGCTCAGTCGATGAAAGGGCATTTGTAGTATTCTGTGAGCCCGTGGTATGACTTCGAAGAACCAACCCAATTAGTACGTCAGCATATGCTTCAACATGGGTGTCCCACGGGTGCAAAATTATTAATTCAAAAATACTCATTCCGGCAACGCATCCGCGGCTTTTCAAGAGCCCCAGCCCAACCCCAGCCACGGGTACCGCCCGTACCGCCCGTAGAAACCCCTAGGTTTCCATGGGAGGACAACTTCCCCTAGGTGAGCCTCCTGTTCGCTTGCCACCAATATTATAAAAAAAATCATTTATCTAAACTTTCTCTTTTATGATTATGTATAATTTATAATATGGTTTACAATTAAAGTCCATTTACTATACAATGCATACATTAAATATATAGTTTAATGAATAACATCTGATTCATACAGATTATAACAAAATAATTCTTAAACGAGTATACTTTTATATTTCAATATGTAGTGTCTGTGAACTTAAACTTATGTTGTATTTCTTATCTAATCTTTCTCTGCAACAACTGTTCACTTTTATGAGATCATCGGTCGACTGAGTCACGAACCAAAATTCAATAAAAACCATCGAACTTCTTAAGAATTATTAAGTAATTATTATTAAGAAATCTTAATCACTTATACAAGTTGTTCGATTATGATAAATTATTTTGTTTAGCCAACTAAACGGTTGATTTTTGTTCAAAATTACATGGTCTATAATTACTGTAATATGTCACTGTTGAATTGGCTGACTTTGATCATTGTGATAAAGTAATTCACATGTTGTCACAATTTAGCACGATGCTATCTGGATGTAGTTGTATACGAAAAGTGTAAATTAATTTTTCAAATTCAAACTTAAAACAGTATTTATTTAAATAGGCCCCAAAAAGAGCACTTTTGCATATCAATTTACAACAGTAAAGCTACCATTGGTTCGGAAGATATACCTCTACGAGAAGAAGCAACAAGAAACTCATAGGGTTGAATTTTTCTTTATCGCCAAATTTACAATATATCGATTATTTCTATTTGCTAGTTTAAAAGGTACCTGTTGGTGCTCGTGCAGCAGTGTCCATGCATCTTTGTCTTCTATGCATTGGTTTAATTGACTGTATATACTTCTTACAGGTATTTGGTATCTTCAACACCATAGCGTATGCCTACAGCTCGTACTTGCTTTACAACGAGCACAGAAACGGCGCAACTGGCCTGGCGTGAGGGACCCCGAGCACAAGCGCTAAAAACCTCCGAACAATATATTACGTTTTATTATTGTTAGCCGTAATTTTAAAAATCATCTCGATGTACAGCCAATACTTTATATTCGCACCGTTTGATGAATTTTATACGCGACTTCTAAGAATTAATATATGAATTAATGTTAGATTTTTATGATTTTAACGTATGAAATTATCTAATGGCCATAAAACACCAATGACTTGTTGGTTACAGTTTTGTGTAATTATTTATTGTACTAATTGTGTTCAATGTGTATTGTTTAATTTTATAAACTTTAATATTTGTGCTGAATTTTCAATAATACATCATAATAGACGAGCGTTATGCGTTCGAGTTCTAGGCACTTACATATTGACACATCTCGTCTAATCTAGGCACGGCAAGGTGTTGTAATTCTAGATCAAGGTTCACATAGGGATTGAAAATTCAGCTTTAGATGGTTATAAAATTGTTTGTTTCTGTGTTTTTTTGTACACCGCTCTTATACCGTCCAAGTTTGTTGTTGTCACATTGACGTAGTCTGTTAAAGTTACTTAATACACGAGTTGCTATACACTTAATAGAAATGGTAACACGCAACTCTTAAGAGTACTTTTGCGATTGTGTTTAATTGCAAAGCCTAACAATGGGATTACAATGAACAAATGTCCAAGGCGTCTATTTCATAATTTAATAGGATTACTTGGGGGTTGAAAGGGTAATTAAGTATACACATAGTTTGGTATTTCTATTATATATTTTTACAATCTATTTTGATCTATTGGATTTTTTAAACACTGTACGTGTTTAATAGTAATTTCATTTGTTTTTACGAGTAATTTCATATCTACTTACACCTTAGTTATAGCTAATATTTAATTAAACTGAATAAATTTTATAAAATGAGACTATATTTCACAATTATAAATTAATTATTTAACTAATTTGTAAAAAGAAAATACATTGTATGTTAACACATTTGCTTTTTTTTCTGTACCCTGAATGTTTTTCGATTACGTTGTAACAGTCGACCAAGATGCTGGCATGGAGGTAGGTTTTATAATAGATTAATTGCGTTTGCATTTAACTTCTCCATAAACGATGGAAAATTTACCTATACTAAAAGAGAATATAAACTCGCAATTTAGTCTTACGTTACGTATTTTCTAGAAAGTACTTTGAAATTAATTTAGTATTTTTTAAATTTATATATTCATGCCTTCGTCTCTCGATGTTTCACATTTAAAAAGTTCACATAATCCTCACGTATCGATCCTATCAGCTTCTCGAAAGCACAGAAACCGATCTTGAAGAGGTATTTTATAGCTAATGTTGATAAAGAGCCTTCTTCACCTTAAATTTATGAGAGCCTCGTAGCTGGTTTACTAAGTCTACCATGAAGCGAGTGGTATCGGGTTGGAATCACAGTCCGGACAATTATAAATTGTAATTTATTCGATCTATGGCAGGGTTTGACAGTGACCGGGCGAGAGAGCCATGCTGACGCAATAATTGGGACGGCTCGTCCGAAGTGATACCACGGACTCACAGAATAACGTTAAATGGTAGTTGTACTTGAAACAGTGCTTCTACTGTTTCGCTGAGTAATCGCTGAGGATATCGGAGGTCCTTAGAAATACCGCGTAAGCGGCGTAAATAGCCGGCAACATAAATAATGTGCGGACTGGCGCGATTGTCCATGGTCGGTGGTGTTCTCTTATCATAAAGGAAATCCATCGGCTCCTATATAGATATCACTTTGGTAAGGCTGTAAGATTGTATTAATTATATAATATACATGTATAAAGTAATTTCATTACCTAAAATAAAAATTTTAAATATTGTATAGTATACTTTACTTAATATACTATATGTTCACTACACAAACATACCTTGAATTAAGTTTACGTATTATCATATAGGATATTTATATAGCCTTACGCATGCGCAGAGCTACAAGTGAGTCAGCGTCGGATTTGTAATCAGCATTTAGCAGTTGTTCGGACGAGGCACAGTTGTGCGGTGTTTTTACGGATTTCCACTATATTTTCAAAGTATTAAAATGTAAGTCTGATCCGTAGTTTATGAATAATTTGAAAAATAACATTTTTAATGATTGTAACATAAAATTAAATATACGCTATTCATATGAAATCTGTTTAAAATTAGTGTTTATTTTGAGACAACGTATCCTTTAACCATTGCACGTCGCTCATAAATTTGCCTTTTATTTTCAACAGGATATACTAAATGTTAACAAAATCTATGAGTTATCTTTGTGTGAATTGCCATAATGCCAATTGCGTTCGGTTTTATAATTTCATGGGTACTTAATGTGATGTTTGTACTCGCGGTTCCAGGCGGCCTCGCCTTATAAAACTCACGTCGACACGCCAACGCTATGACCTAGACTGTACATTTTGGGTGATGACTTGATGTAATCTTTATTGACATGTAGAGAATTAAACGCAATTTTCGCAATAGGTCCTCCATTCGGACAATTTCCGGACGACCGACTTTCTCACCGGAGGTACTCTTTATTTTTAAATCCTCACATCTACCTATATTTCACCTCATTTGTATATGACAAAAGTACTTGTGGACGAACGTATTTTATATGTACGCTTTTATATAAGTAAAAATTCTCCATTATTATATATTTATTTTCAATTAATGGCACCATTTAGAAAAACTGCAAAACGTTGTAATACGTATTCTTGTATATAATATTTATTTTAAGCTAAGATATTCTCAATGCAAGGAGGTCAGATTAGTGAATCACCTTTTTGGTTGGCTGTATTAGAAGATTACATATTTTATTGTTTCTTGGCGGAATGCTGCAGAGATAAAATATAGAATTGTTGTTTATTAATTCAGAAGAGGTTCTATTCTGTATTATTTACTGATCGTATAAAAACCATGTCATTTCATTTTGCAAAATTTTAAATAAGATTTTGTCTGGCATTTAAAAAGAATTATCAAGCATTAATTTGCATTATTATCATCTCTTTATTTATCCTTATTTTTACAGTTAACAGCGATGTCGCATACAGTAACAATAACAAGGACAACTGCTACCACATCGAGCTCACCGCTCTTTGTCAACTCTGGTTACCTTGGCACTTTACCCGGGTTACTTAAACTGGCACAGCTGGTATGAAACAATATTTTCTCAAGTTTTAAATATTTCAATAACACATCGTGGCAAAAATTTATTTTTAAAGTATTCAATGGTAATTATAATATACACATTTATACGAGATACATAGTATACACATTTACTAAGTTAAGTTCATCCATTTATCTATATAAAGATATGGCCGTTGTTTGTACACAATCATGACCTATTTTGTTATTACGAAAACGTTGATAGAGTTCGAACGACTTTATGAGATAAATAATAAATATTTTTAGACTGTTAAAATTAGGTCACGCGTGCGATTACCTCAGGAAAAAGCAATAAAAATAAATTAAATTTTCTTTTGCAGCAATAAAATTTGCTAAAAAATTTGCCCAGGATAAGTTTGAGTCTATATAGGTATGTTACGTAACGAAAAATTAACTCCTAGAAAATCATGGGTCAAACTCATTTCTGTGTATTTTATTGAAGTTTCCCTTTTATACTGATCTCTAAAGTTTTTTATAATCATCTGTGGATTTACCTCGAGTTACGCAACTGATGTCATGCTACCGTCACAAGTTTCAAACACTAAATTTATATTACACTGTTATTTCATGGTTATTTTACTTGGTGTAATTGCTTTTATTTTTAACTCGACCTTATCATAGAACATAGCAAATACAATGTTGCCCGTAATATAATAATTCAGTTTCATCTATACACATTTTTGAATTTATACTTATAGTAATATAATAATTATTAATTTTATAAAGAAAATTTAATGGTTGATTTTATAATATTTAATTGATACTCGATTCTCTGAAGTTATTTATGTAAATGTCATAATACTAACACTGATAAAATTGTGAACACTGCTTACTGAAGCAAAAAAAAAAGAAGTAAGGAAATTGTTACGTCTATCTCATTTTTTAAATATTTCAATAGGAAATAAATAGGTACGGCCAGTAGAAAGCTAAAGATCTTAATGAGATTGGTATAAAACCTAATTTAATGAAAGCCGTCTCCTGATCATACAAAAACATTTACTTAAACGCGAATGGCCGTAAAGTTCAGGTTCATATAATTATAATATTAAATGAAAACACATAACGTACATATGACTTCACATCACGTACATCTAACTTATGATATACAGTTAAAATTAAATATTTTATTAACTCCATAATCTAAATTTATAGGAGAAGAAATCGAATACAGTACGCATTTCATGACGTAAATTTTAAAATTGATTTAATTGTAGTTACAGTCTATGGTAAATTTTTATTTCACTAAGAATTCTATATTCCAGTTGCTGGGAGCCGCATGCGTCGGTGTCGTTGGCTATTACTTCGAACCAAGATATGCACGGTATAATGATCAAAAGCCAGAGTTATTTTTCCTTCTCATCTCGGTAGCATTTTTAATAGGCACATTTTGTTTATTACTGTCGTGTATAATGTCATTTTCTACAGCGACAATGATATCTAAAACTTTATATGTAAGTATTTTTGGCTACATTTTATAGACATTAAACAATAAAAATATATCGTGTCATTACGAAGAGTAAGATTTGTATGTTGATTATAGCAAAAAATCTTATAATCCCAATATTTTAACACCAATCGCCAATTAAACTGCTGAATGGTGATATAAGTAAGTAAAATTAAATCGGTCAAGCCGGATAGACAATAATTTTTTAGTAAAACTTTGTCTTTTTTTAGAAATTGCACCCTCAACGATAACTGACGACTAAGAACCAACTTAATTATAAATTATAATAAATAAATTTAATTAATGTAGTAAATTTAGAGATTTAAAATTTATAAATATAAATGAATTTTTGAAAATTTAGAAGTCTGGGCCATCTTTTTATAGTAATTAGGATATTTTATTATAATTTCAGGAAGTCGTATACCACGGTGTCGCATTTGTGCTGTACCTAGCGGCCGGCCTCACACTACTCATAGAAGTTAATCATCGACGAAGTGGCTATAGGAATGATTTTGAGCCCTACTTGGCGGCTGCAGTAAGTCCTAAATCAATAATCATTTGTTGTGAGATAGCTTTTACTAATGTAATTCACTTTTACTAAACAACGCTTTCGTGAAAAGATATAACTTAAATATAATATTACACTTTTTCCTGTTTTAAGAATTCTTTTTTCTATAGTATAGCGGACAACGGAGCAGGTGGGTTTCCCATATGGTAAGAGAACACCGCCGCCCATGCATGTTGCAGGCTTTTTATGCCACTTAAGCAGCATTTTTATGGGCCTCCGATATCTTCACTCACTCTGCAATGTTTTGTACAAGAACCTTTCACACTGAGTATTCAATACGCTAGTAAAATGTTCATTTTAATTATCATTTCATTGTAAGTGTAAGAATGATTGAAAAACTATTTTATTGATCACATTATATTTCTTTTTCAGGTAATGGGTCTGGTAATGGCAGTTTTATACGTATTGAGCACATTCTTAGCAAATCGTACCTACAGAGGTCTATAAAATGAATTTTGACAAATTACTCATGCCTTTTTTACAAACTAAAATTATTTATTTAAAGTATTTTTATGTTTCTTGGGTGCATTGTTGACTTAAACAAATATGACTAGGGAATCGTTAAATAAAGAGCGTACCAAACCCTAAATGGCCGACAACGCACCTGCGGCTTAGCAGAAACTAAGGGTGCCATTGTGTGGAGGATCGCTTATCCTAGGTGAGTCTCCTGCTTGTTTGCCTCCCGTATAAAAAAAATCAATTATAATGGAATAGAGATTTAGGCATAAAACAATATTTCAATTGCTGTCTGGCCATCCTTTTCGAATTAGTAAGGATATGAATTTTTTACAAATTACCTATTTTTTAAAATGTGCCATTATTTTAAAATTTTATAAATTTTTGGTTAACATGGTTAATTATTAAATAAATTATAAATATTGAAATTATTATTCGGGATCTGTTATTAATACAATATTAGAATTTTATTTATTTTTCTATAAATACTATAGCTATACATACAGTTTAAAAATTAAGTGTATTTTTTGCCTGTAAGAGTGAACATTCTGAATCTTTTATATTTTAAAACTATTTAATCTACTTATACAACGTATCGTTAGATATTTGGCTTTTGAAATGTGTTTTGATGTTGTGAATGATACGTAAGTGTGTACCGTGAGTACACATAACACGTATTTACTAGTCTCACTCTAAAATTAATAATTATGTCTATTTGTAAATTATAACTTAATAAATTTGTAATTTTATACTGAACATGTGTTTTAATTGTGAATATATTTTTTAAACAATTCTTTCAGAAAAGAGAAAAATTGCTTAGATAATGTTGTTGCCATTTTATTACAATACTTAATAGATTTTAATGTTTCACTAAGCATTTTTGCTATTCTCTTTTCGAATGGTAACAAATTGTAATAAAAAGTTTCATTGAGTTAATCGAATTGAACCTAGCAATGACCTTCTACTTATTTGTGTATTTGCAATGTTATCCGCGTTAAAGAATCAAGGAAATAATAACTCAGCTTAAGTGGCGTAAAAAACCGGCAACAATGTGTGGACTCTGGCGCGACAGCCATTGGACGGCGGAGTACTCTTACCATACAGTGAACCCACCAACTACGTTGTCTGCTATATCATAAAAAAGTACAATAGGTACCTACAAGATAAGTCAGGACAAGGTGTTGATAGAGTTTTAATTCTCTCATAGGTACTTATTATTTACTATATGTTTTTTTTTAATGCAAGAGTTTTTTTACACCAATGCTTTATATACAGTTCGTATTATTTTATAAGAAACTAAAATCCTATAAAGTAACACGAAAACATGCATTACAATTAATTCAGGCATTGCTGGGTGAAAATATTTACTACGTGGTTTATATGTAACTACATAGAACGACATAGATTTTTTAAAATCATATATCACAATAATATTCTATAATAACTACTCTATAATATTTTGTATGTTTAATTAAACTGCGCAAAGTCATGAGGTAATTTATACCTCTAATAATGGTTTTGTTTATAATATATGTAGCTACTCATTACCTATTTATCGTGTAACCAATACAGGCCGTCAAATCTTTCTATTGATACAGAAAGTTTGAAGACGTGTTAATTTCTTACGGTTTGTATCTTTTATATAGTTTTCTTTAACTTACTTAGGTTATATTTTAAATCAATGGACTCAGAAGTCGTTCACCGGTAGGTGCGCACAATTTCAAATTACAGTGAAAATTTTATAAAAGTTCACCGAAGGAAAATTCAAAATTGTTGTTAAATAAGTTGTAATTAGTAATGCATATTATTGCGTAACTGATTTCATTGAAGACAAAGATGTCTGAAATCAAATTCCTGCACCGGCAATTTAACCTATTACTAGTTGTATAACTAGACCTAAGGATTAATTATTATTGTAATTCATTTTAATTTGAAAATAAATCAGACTTTCTTGCTGATTCTTCTCCATGTGAATCGGATGTACGTTCATAAGAGCTTCATTGAAGTCAAAATTGAAGTTGGAATTTATGTTGTTATCCAACCAGTAACGCTGATAATCCAGCGGTGCGATTGTCCATGGACGGCGCGGCTGTGATCTCTTACTACCATGGAACGCCGCGCCGGCCCCGTTGTCCGCTATATCATATTATGTCATGCATCGTAAACTGGACTGAGCATCGGAGAACTTATATATTTATCTATCCAGAAAACAAGTTTCATCTGCGAGTAATGTCTACGTTTATTACATTTGAAAGAATTTTTTATCTTCATTTTTCAATTGTAATAATTTTTCAATAACGTCTCTGTAAAGATATATACGTCTTAGTATTTTTATTTATAAACTCGACAACATATGGTAGAGAAAGAATGAGATGCACGAGTAAACACTGGTTTTATACAGAAGACCCTCCTGGATCGCGTGCGGAGATCTATTTTTGTAAAGGATTTGATCCTAACACGTGCGACAGTCAAAAGAAATTCTTAGATTGTGTGGTCGTGTGAATTTTGAATTAACTCAAACCTTAAAACAATTGGAACATCTAATCCACTAAATAGGTCGAAAAGTTCAGTGATCTTTGTGCGTGCGAAAAATTATCTAAAAATATTTTCTGACTAACGCACCAGTGTAACAGTGAAATGTTTCTGACCTGAATTTCCTGTAGTTCAAATAAAGTTGATTGTATCACGTCTCTGGACGCGGGTCCTGCGGTTTTAATTTCTATTCAAGTATTTTTAAGTACAATGACTCGAGGACCTATGATAGTTCGTGTTGCGCCAAATTCTGGCGGTCGCGGTATTAAATGCTGCTGTTGTAGATGCTGTGAGTGTCTTAATTTCGGTTATTTGACGTCTCAACATGGATTAATCAAATTGGCAGAAGCGGTAAGTAGGAACTTTTAATAGTAATAGTAATAGTCCTACAGAATAATGAAAGGCAATTTTGTGTGTGAAATTATTATATGTTTAGAAAAGTTCCACAGATTGTTAAGATATTTAGAAGCACAAAACAAATATGACTTTACCAGCGTGAAAGTGCTTGCGCCGTGTTTCGCTCAGTGTGTGAAGGTACCGAAAGTCCATCAAGCATGCCGCTCAAGCCGGCACGCCAACACAACCACAATGTGGATTGTGCGATAGCTAATGTAGTCATTATCTAACAGATAAATTATACATTATTAATACATATTAATTTTACATTATACACTTATATAACACACAATAAAAAAATCATAGGTTCTATCAATTGTCTGTTATACATATAATAAAGAAACACAAATAACATCGATAAATATAGCTATTAATGTTTTTTCAAAAAGATAATTCCACTATAAACTACAATTATATACAAAAAGAGATAAATTTAAATAATAATTAAAGTCACTGTAAAACTTTTAATTTTAAATGGACTAATAAACGGAAATTAAGGGAACTGAGCAAATAATTCAAAATCTAAATATATTTATTATATATTTACAAAGAAATTTTCTTAAACAGTAGATTAATATCAAAACTATAACGTTTTGTCGCGGGCAACCACTGGATCCAGATCGCTCGAGATCGCAATAGGTGGGCGTCTTTGGGGAAGACGTATGTCCCGGCAGTGGACTTTAATAGGCCGATGACGAACGTTTTGTGTAGATTGCATATGCCGCGTTAAGGTTTTGCATAGGCTGGGACATCTACTCGACGTAAAAACTTCAGTTAAATAACTATTTTTAATACTTTTCAGTTATTTTTTGGTGATATTTTATTCTCTTGTTTCTTTTCAGTTGTTGGGTTCCCTCTGCCAGAGTCTTCTCGTGAAATATGGTCTATCTGAAGCCAGCAGTATGGGCTCAGCCTTCCACGGATTCCTAACTACGGCATCAGCATGTCTACTTACAACATCCATACTCATTGGGTGTTATATTCTATCTTCAAATTCACAGAACTTAATTCGCCAATCAATATTTGTAAGTAAAGTTTATGTTATACGTAAGCAAAAAAAAATTAAATAAATAATTTCTATTTTTATTTGATTAAGCGAAGTAGAATGTCTTGAGTAAAAGTATGTATGGGTATGTTGTTTCACTATCGCGTTTTGCTTTTTAATTCAACAACGGAGATATGTTACGTAGAAATCTTATATTTTATATTCATTAAGTATAGAATAGTAATCTAATCGATATATTAAAAAATCAATGCCATTTTTCGTTGTAAATTTATAACTAAATAGCGGGCTAACCTATCCAAACCACAGGTTACTTTGTGAAACTTTGTTCAGACTATTTTGTAGATTGCTTTTGTGAAGTATGCACAAAATCTGTGGAGAGGTTCTTCAGTTATCTTATTGTTTGTAACAAATAAATTAAATATATGGCGGATCGTTTTGTTAGTGGGGATTTTGCTGTCAAATTAAACTTTTTATACGTATCGAAGTTCGTATCTGATCACTAGTAATATATGAAAATTATTTAGTATGTTATTTTATTTCACTATAGAAGATAATCTGTAACAGTAAGAGTTAATATTTGTTATATTTCGCTATGAATATTTGGAAAGTGAATGGATACGGTTGGCTGAAAAAGTTGTTATACAAGTTTTGAATAAAATAAATCTAATGAATAGACTGACGCGTATAAAACTCTTGTGAAATCTGTCGCTGGTGCAATGTAGCAATAGCAATCTTAGGTAGGCACCTAGGATTGCAGGTATCTATTACAATGGTAATACTATTTATAACAAAAAAATGTTTTTTTTTAGTTTAGCGGATAACAGAGCAGTATCTCTTATTTGGTAAGAAAACACCGCCGCCCAAGGACAGCCGCGCCACAGTTCATGCAATGGTTGCGTTGCCGGCTTTTTACACCGCTTAAGCGGCATTTTAAGGGCCTCCTAAGTTCTCACGCTGAGTATTCTGTGATCCCATGGTATCACTTCGGACGAGCCGGCTCAATTAGTGCGTCAGCATTTGCTTCAGAATCGCTCGCCCACGAACAAAATATTTATATATATTAAATGAACATTTTATCTGTAGATATCTAACTCTATTACATTTATTTGTTGATAGGTATTAGGTATATTACATTATAAGTTATAATTTGAATCTTTCATAACTGTATAATTCTTCTATCTTAACAAATATAATCGGTTTCAGGAATGCGTGTTTAACTCAGTGGCGTGTTTCATGTACCTCTCAGCTTCCTCTTATATGGGCGTTGCAGTCAACATATATCTGTACCCGCGTTATGCTGTCGTTAACATGTACGCGGCATATCCTGCCATGACCGCAGTATACGTAAGTGACATACGATGTGCATTGCTCAAAAAATCTATCCAATTCTTTACAATTTTTTCTCTTATTCATAAAATAACCCCCGCATACATATTATATTGTGTTCCCTATTTTATAATATTTATTCTATAGAGATATATAATATTCTATAGGGGACAACAGAGCAAGTGAGTTTCCTATATGGTAAGAGAACACCGTCGCTCATGGACACCCGCCACAGTCTGTGCATTGGAAGTGTTACCATCTTTTTACGCCACTTAAGCGGCATTTTTAAGTGCTTCCGATATCCTCACTGACTCTACGAAAGTACAAGTACCGTTTCACGCTGAGTAGTCTGTTTATTTGTTTGTGTTTGGTTAAAATGTTGGCTCATGGCAATAAGTTTCCCTTTGGACTTTTTTATATTTTGGTTCGATTCTCTGTCGTTATTTATGTAAATATATATAATAAGAAGCCATAAAAATAATAAGATCTCCAAAAAGACGAGATCCAGCCACTTATTACCATAAAACCCCGTTACAACAAATATCAACAAATCCTTGATATTATCATTTGTTTTTGTTTCCAGTACATTGGAGCAGTGGTGGGGATCGTTCATGGGGTGGATGCATATATGTCGTATAAGTATCTTAGAGGAATTCGGTAAACATTGACTTATGCTAATCTTCTAGAAGCGCGCGTTAAAAATTAGAATAAAATAATTATCTTATTTATACTCGAGTGAAGTTATTGTCGTGTTTTATTAAGATTAAGTTTCAAATATTACTAAAGTACATTGTATATTAAGAAAGCAAGCTATTTGATAAAATCAATTACTTTCTTATAATGTTCCGTCTCGTTTTTGCACCAACAAATGCTCGTAAGTAAGGAGAGAGAAAAAATATTCAAGGCGGT
Organism: Delias oraia; assembly: GCA_018230265.1. Taxonomy (NCBI): domain Eukaryota; kingdom Metazoa; phylum Arthropoda; class Insecta; order Lepidoptera; family Pieridae; genus Delias; species Delias oraia. Next base: position 9,928 of record DWCF01002118.1, on the reverse strand, counting down.
AATTATTAACAAAGTTATAACGACTTTGTATAATTTAATGAACAGGATAAGAAACTTTTTAAATAGTATTAAAATATTATGTATATGTGTTAGTATTAAATAGCACTAAGTTCTAGATATTTGAGTTCACGTTCCATCTGCTCTCGTATATTTACACCCGTGGCAGAGTCATGCTGAAGCATATGTGGACACACTATTTGGGCCAGCTCGCCCGAAGTGATACCACGGGCTCACAGAATACTCAACGTGAAAGGATACTGTACTGTTTCGCTGACTGTGTGAGGATATCGGAGGCCCTTAAAAATGCCGTTTAAGTGGCGTAAAGAGCCGGCAACACAACCAAAGCGCGGACTGTGGCGCGGTAGTCCATGGGCGGCGGTGTTCCCTTACCATGGAGGAGACCCACCTGTGCCGTTGATCGCTATACTATAAAAAAATGTACTTAATAATTGTTTAAAGTTATCTCGATTAACACAATGATAAAGTCATTTGGTTTGATTGGTTGAAGCCATTATGTACGACACGTACAAAACACTGAATGCTTTTAAGTCTAGTATGATATCACAGCGGCAAACTGTGTTATGATCCCATCATTAAAGAAGACGGAAGTGTGAAAGTATGTGCTATTAAATAACTATTTTGTAAAATATGGCAATATATTTATATTTAACAAGACTGTGGCGCGTATATCCATTAGCGGTGGTGTTCTCTTATTAAATAGGAAACAGTCTTGCTTCGTTATCCGCTAAACCATAAATTTTTATTTAGTATATAAATTGTCATTAAAAATCGAGCCGAAAAAAAGCCGAAAAGTGTTAGAGTGGACACCACGGACCGCCAACCGTGGGACCGTGGGACGTCCATCCACAAGGTGGACAGACCTTATAAAGTTCGCCGGAAGACGCCTCCGACAGGTATTCATGCAGGTCCAAGGGGGAGGCCTATGTCCAGCAGTGGATGTCTTACGGCTGAAATGATGATGATGATAATTTCATAGCAAAATAAAAATAAATGATTAAAAAATGCATTGTATTTTTATTTTCTGATGCTTCACATGGTATGTTTGCATACTTATTAAGACATTCGTTATGTTGACCATTAACATTTTAATGCGAGTATGTATGTAGATTTGAGATTAAGATGTTTTGAAGTTATTAACAATATATGCTCTCAATTGCCACCTTCACAATGAGACCTGCTTTATTTGGTATACTTCCCGTTCTTGCATTCCGAGTCACATGCTATCCGTATAAGGAAGATTGAGGTTTTGAGTTTGTACAACCTTCATTTTCCCACATCTGTTCAAGACTTCAAGTAGAATTTCATTATTTTTCCGCCAAAAAACGATATAGTTATCGATGTAAGTAATCGCTTATCAATTTAAGATAGTAAGTAAAGCTTGAATAGTCTTATGATGATCTATCAGCTGGCTGCAGAGGTATTTCTATACCAATATATATTTCTTAACGGCCTCACAGAATACTCAGCGTGAAACAGTTCTTGTACCATAGTACATCGCTCACTGCGAAATATGTTTCGCAGAGTGAGCGAGGATATCGGAGGCCCTTAAAGTTTCGCTTAATAGCCGGCAACACAACCGATGCGCGGACTGTGAAGCGGTTGTTCATGGGCGGCGGTGTTCTTTTACCATATTGGAGACCCACCTGCTCCGTTGTCCGTTATACTAAAAAAAATACGATTTGGGGACCTTTAAAAAAAGAGCGTACCTACCTATTCATCAAAGGTACACGGTATGGTAACGCAGCCTTTGCCCATCAACGGCTGAGGGTATCCATGTGCGAAAGATCATTATCTTAGGCGGGCCTCCTGCTCGTGTGTCTCCCTATTTTCACAAAACAAAAGAAATCAAACTGAAGTCATTGCCTAGAAAAACTACTGGAATTTTGTTCAATTACTGGAAATTTGGAATGCCGTGATACCCGACAAATAATGAAATTAGAGGTGATAAATAACCGTTGATTGAGGACCCCTATGGAATGCATGAGCATCCAAAGTAAAGATTAGTATCTAAAGAATATTTTTTTTCGCCGCGCGGTTTCGATGCAGTGCTACAAGAGTGCGTTTTGACCTTAGACGCCATCTTTGAATAGCTGTGATGTCAATAGCGATTGGTCAGTTTGTGGAATGATTCAATCTAAGGAGCTCACTCTCTAGCACTTAGGTACAAAAAACTTAGTTTCTATGTTATCTAACCGGTTGTAACAGGTTTTAATTTTAATGCGTTCCCATAGAAAATATAATGTAATGACAAATATATTTTCTTGAAGTTACATTCAAATAATAAATAACTTATCTTCTTGTTATTTACAGTATCTTTTCAGAGAAAATCTACGGTTATGATTGTTTTTATGGTATAGCGGACAACGGAGCAGGTAGGTCTTCTATATGGCAAAATAACACCGGCGCCCATGGACAACCACGCCACAGTTCACGATTTGGATGTGTTGCCGGCTTTTTTACGCCACTTAAGCGGCATTTTTAAGGGGCCTTCAATATCCTCACTCACTCAGCGAAACAATAGAAGTTTCAAGTTTCAAGTACAGCTACCATTTCACGTTGAGCCTTCTGTGAACCCATGGTATCACTTCTGATGAGCGGGTCCAATTCGTGCGTCAGCATATGCTTCGACATGGCTCTCCACGAGTGAGATGACTTTAGCAGTTATGGCATGTATGGCATGTTCTATGTATATATATATATATATATATATATATATCACATAATTGAAACATCTGAAATATCTATTATATTTAATATGTTTTAATATTGTTTATACAAGTGTTCATTGTAGAAACCAGTAGCATATCACGTTTCTTTAGTGAACTGAAACATTTGTAGGTATTCAGAGCGATTTTCAAAAAGTTTAATCTAATTAAATTGACAATATTCCAATTTCATTTAAACTGAATAATTCACTGCGATATATTTTATTGAAAACCTAATAGAAAGTCAACAAAGATTCTAATTTATATAAGATGACATTAGAAAGTTATTTATTACTTTAAAATGAAAATATACTTTTAGAATTTAATCTATCTAAGTACCCTATTATTATAACACTTACACTCTTTTTGTAAAACCTGTTGAACCTTTTATTCTCTATAACCAATTAAAACTCAACTACGTGATTTGTAAATATACAGTACAGTTGTTTTCGTCACCGGTTTCAATATCCGTTGAGAAAGTAGGCCACAACCGGTGGAACCTGCTTACTGCGCTGTCTTCAATACACGCATCAAATGAGACATTTTCTTATTTGAGAGCCTCATGGCTAAGTGGTCTAATAGGTGTACCGAGAAGCCAAAGGTATCGGGTTCGAATCCCGGTCCGGACAATTATAAATTCTTTTATAATTTAATCGGTCTCTGGATGGGCTTGACAGTAGCCGGGCGAGTGTCTTAATACTGTCGCACCTGTGGGAGACCCATGCTGAAGTATATGCTGACGCACAAATTGGGCCGGTTCATCCGAAGTTATACCACGGCCTCACAGAATACTCAGCGTGAAATACTTGTGCTGTGTATACAAGTACTTGTACTGTGTTTCGCAGAGTGAGTGAGGATATCGGAGGCCCTTAAAAGTGCCGCTTAAGCGGCGTAAAAAGCCGACAACATAAGGAATGCGCGGACTGTGGCGAGGTTGTTTATGGGCGGCGGTGTTCTCTTACCATATTGGAGACCCACCTGCTCCGTTGTCCGCTATACTATAAAAAAAATGATAAGGATCGTTAAGCCTAATCTATTTGAATCGATCATGAAACGATTTGAATCGAATTTCAACAGCGTGATTGTACAATTAGTCATTTTACTTATAATTATTATGTATCAATATATATGTCACTTTGCAAGTCACAAATTTTTACTAGAAATCTACTTTAAATAATCATAGGTGTTTTCCAATAAAATTATTCTTACATTATAAGATTATTAAATACTAGTGGCTCTGGTGTAGGTACGTCATCCTGCCTGGTACCCACGTTAGCTACCGGAGCCGTCTTACTTGATACTTTTTTTATTTTGGACAATATACGCAATATAAAAGCCTTTGTGATATTGAGAAATTTCGTTAATATTCAAACAAAATTTCGCGTATATAATATTAGTAAGATTTTTGGTACAGAATATTCATGCTTTCGGTTTTTCTCTGTAATGTAAAATAGTTTTATCTCGCTATGCATTATACAGCTAATGTTTGTTGGTTCGAGCAAACCGCTTGCTTATAGCTTATCTTTTATTGAGTTAAACAAAAAGGGGCGGTGGCAGAACCCATTATATGTATCAGCGTCTGTTTTTTTCCAATGCTATGATTCATGTGAATATCCTTATCGGAATAACAAACTTTGATGTGCATGGAAATAATCTCAAAAATAATTCCTTTCTTATAATTCCATAGTAATAATTTTAACTATTAAACATACGGCATTGAGATCAAAACAAATACACAAGTACTCTGGTACTTTTTGTGTATTCTATTTCTATAACAACTTATTAAATATTAGATAAAATAATTAAAAGACATACCTACACAAAAATGTCTATGCTTTTGTTAACTTTTTACGTTTGACTAGTGTAATGTCAACAGAAAGGCACCGTTCATTGTGATCTCGGTGGATTAGTTAACAGTACGAGTCGCGCCTTGGAGCGCTGCGCATGATCAGAACGTCAATATGCCACTTTAAAATAAGAAGCAAATATTGAAAATACTGGAATAAGAGTGTGTGTATGTGTAAAATCAAGTGATATTCTGGAAAAATACTTTCAAACGATGTAAGTTATCAGCATTGTCATTATCTTATGTAAACAAATGACTGCAATTAACTTTTCTGCATCCTTATCATCTCGGTAACTACGTTGGATTTCTTATAATATTTATAACTTGAAAACATTTTGTATATATACGCGTTCTTAAAGATTTTAGATTGAACGCAAGGCAAAACCTACTTACCTCAAGTTGCTGCCTCCGACCTTCGCATGTTTTGGCCTCTAGAAACTATACTATGTAAAAACGAACAGATACAACAAATGGTTCCTTTAACTTTTATAAAGAAACATTGATTTAAATGAACAATAAATAGTTTTTCTGAAGACTAAATGAGTTGAACATTTGATGAATTGTATTATTAAGTAAGTGATGTAAAGCAAAATGAATAGTCAGAATTGGTAGGTACAAAACGTAATAGCGTATGTACCCGTGTTGATTGCGAATTTATAGAAATATAGGTTCCCTAAGAAGTGGTCAATTTTCTTTTCATGTCATTTTGTGAAATATTGAGATTGTTGATATTGCTTTCATTCATTTATACGATCTTTGGTACTATATAAAAGGTAAATTTAGTTAAACTATATTATAAAAGCTCCTCTATCGTAATTATGTATGAAATTATAAAGATAAGGGAAATGTAAATTATTTTTGGAAAATTCATTGTCAACTATTTGAAAAAGAAATAATTTTCCGTTAGAATCATGTATGTGAGGACTTTTTATAGAATTACTACAATTTATTATAACGTACAAAACATTGTCTACTCACATTGTGATCAAAGACCAAACGGGCGGAACTTGTTGCTTAACTGTTGCATTCTAATCGTTAATACTTAGAAATCGTTTGGCAGCGTGTTTTAAATAAATTGCAAAGAAATAGAAGTTTAATAGAAATTAAATTTCAATCGATGAACATGGCTGAACTGACCTTTATTATGCTTCTCCATTTTTAAACAAATTTTAGCCCTTAAAAGTTATGCTTCTAATGTACTTACAGCTACAATTTTCTTTAAAACGTTCTTTACTAATTTAATCAGAATCTCACATTCTCTAAATCAGTTTCTCAAGTCTATTGCGAAACAAAAAACTTTGCAGATTAATCATATTTCCAACATTGAAGATATTATCAGTGATATTTTGCATCATTCCCCGATGAGCACGGGTAGCGAGGTACAGATAAAAAAATTAAAGTCACATTATCTTAAAATCTTAATGATATTCATCAATAATAATTAGTTTATGGTATCTTATCGAATTACCAGGAATTGTTTAGATATATTAAAAATAACTAATTTATGATAAATAAATTAATATTTCAGAAGAACTCATTGGAGCGTGAGAGAATACGCTTTTTTATATTAAGAAAGAAATGAGATTTTGAGAGCTTCGTAGCTTAATGGTTTTAAAAGTCTACTATGAAGTGAGAGGTATCGGGTTCGAATCCCGGTCCGCACAATTATAATTTATTAAGTATCATGCTTTGACGTTGGCCGGTTGAACGTCTTAATACTGTCGCACTCGTGGGAGAGCCATGCTGACTCACAAATTGGACGGGCTCGTCCGAGGTAATACTACGGGCTCATAGAATACTCAGCATGAAACGGTACTTGTTGTTTGGTAGAGTGAGTGAGGATATCGGAGGCCTTTAACAATGCCGCTTAAGTGTGAAAAGCCGGCTACACAACCAATGCGCGGACTTTGGCGCGGTTGTCCATGGGCTGCTTACCATAAATACCCACCTGCTCGGTTGTTCGCTTTACTATAAAAAACGAACTTAAATAAATAAATAAAATAATGATTATTTAATATAACTGATTTATAAAACGTAGTAAAAAAAATTTCTTGATTTACAGAGACGTTCTCAATATTATCAACAATGGAAGGAGAAAATAATGGCAGCTGGGGTTTAGGTAAGGTTAAACTTGTAGAATATTCACTACAAGATGACTCATGACAGTGGCATTCCGAGAAATGGAAGAAATAATGCTCACTAAGTAAAATTATAAAATTCTATTTATAGCTGTTTTGAAACTTCTTTGATATCGTCTAAAAGATACATAAAATGAAAATTTTTAGATACGTTAGTTAATTGATAATTATGCGTCAATTATGCATTAATTCCTTTTGTTTCTTTTGTTGGTTTTCCTATTCTTACGAACTAAATATTGATTTGAGTTGAAAAATAAATCTTGTTTTGTTGAGTCAATTTATTGAAGGAGGCTGTCATAAGTATAAAGATATAAACTACGATCAATAGGAATGGACCGTTTGGAAAAAATTGTTGTCCTCAAAGAGCATAGTAGGTACATGGAGTTTTCAATGCTCGAAGAGTGAATGTAATATGGCACAATAATAAATAGCTAAGAGTCCAATAGACATTTCTAACAGTCGAATTAAATTTGTAGAATTATCTGAGGCGACGGCAGATCCAAGCATAACTATGGTGTCGGAGGATGTACCTACGTTGACTGTAGCTACAATACTAGGCATAACAGCTCTGATTGTTATTGCCATTGTTATCGTTTTCGTTCTTGGAATTTTAGTCGACTGTAGGCAGCAGTAAGTGTGTTTTATAAACCATATTGTCTTTAATAAGGATTATTTTTAAAGCCTTACGCTAACATTTAGTTATTATATCATTTTTATATCATTTTTATGATATTATATATTATTAATATCATATATATAATATATCATATAATATATCATATATAATATATCATATTATTAATGATATTATATCATTTTTAACAGTAATTTACATACAATTACACTTTGTTCATATTATTATGTGTACTGACCATTTAGAAATTTAATTGTGTTAAAGATAAATTAATTATTTTATCAATTAGAGAAGAAAACATAAACTTAAATGAGAAACAACTCCATTTAGTACACAGAAGAAGACAAATTGCATTGTAAAACAAAAGTTTTTATAAATAAATGAATGTTACTATTGTTTTTTGCTTAACATTAAGAATAATGTTTCAGTATAACATCCTTAATATTACATGGAATTTCAGGCGTATACTGGATAGAAAAATTGGCCAAATGAAGCGTTTACGAAACAAGAGACGGGTAACCACCAACACTCAGGGTGATGTAGTAAGAATAGCAGATAATATGGAAGAAGCTACTAGCACTCCCGCACCTGCTGAAATTCTTCGAGAAATTCCTTGACCGTCAATATTTTCATTACATATTCTATAATCTTCATTTCAATAATTTATTACTTCTTTTATGAATCATGACATATGAGAATCGTCTTATTTTCTTTCACTTTATAGTACTCTATTTTATATTTTTATCACTTTGAGGTCTGTAAAGTCTGTAAAAATTAACAACTTAAATAGGATTAATTTTAATTTTCCGTGATGTTTCAAAATAAACATATAAAATAAAGTAGTGAATAATGTGGCATTCAAAAATCAAAGGACAGGTACTTAATAATAGAGTAATTGGAAAAAGTATTATTATATGATGATAATGTATATTTTAGTTAAATTACCTAAGATTATATTTGTGATAATTAGATAAATATGTTATGATTAATTTGTGTTTGAAATTTTAATTGTTGTCTATGAATATGACTGACAATGAATACCAGATACAGTTACAAAATGTTTATAGTATTTACGCATATTTTGTTTATATTGTTTTTTAATTAAAGGTAGAAATAAAAACAAAAACTTTTTTTTGTTTCTATACTATTTAACACTGAAATATTTAAATTATATTAAAAATAATACTTAATTAAATCATATTTATGTAGTTCTAAATGGATACTATAATCTTAATATTTTGTAATAGTTTAAAAGGTTTACGTAATTATTATATAGTCATATAATAAAATGGCGTTGGAACAGTCAGAAAACGTCATCAAAGATCATTTTTTTTTATTGAAAGTGTGTTAGAATTGAAGAAGTTCGTTAATTTATACTATGATTTACATGTTAGATTCGTCTATCAAGTAAAATGACCCTACCAAAGTAAAGGATGCATGGATCGCATGAACTGGATCACGCACCACGTTACTTGACATAAGTCAAAGTCTTCAGTCGTCACGCAATTCGCAATCTACATATATATATCAGTGAAAATCAGTAAATTAATTATCAATTACAGATAAGATTTCAACAGAGAATGGTATAAGCAAACAGCCTTATCAATTAGTTACATTTGATATTGTTAGGAGGTTACACATCAAAGTAGGTGTAAAAGTCTTATTTTGTTTAGCAGTGCAAAGAATGTTATATTAAAAAGAAATGGGGAATTGTAAATCAAAGAAGTCACAGAAGGAGCCCGACAAATTTTTTGAGCGTGCTCGATGGAAAGAACAGAAGAACGAAGAGTTGAAGAAGAGAATGGCGAATCCAACGAACAAGAGAGGTGCCGTAAAAGAGCCTCCCATTAACCCAGCAGCTGCGTTAAACGGGCCTCCGCTGGGGAACTCCCCGTTACCCGCTCCGGCGCAAGTACGCTCGTACGACGAAGAAGCTTTAGATCGTATGCGATATCAATTAAATCACGACTCCGATGCATTTTTATTGAATAACATCCTTTTGTCTGTGCAATTCTTTGAAAATTATGAACGGTAAGTGGTCTTCCATTCTTACAAGAACACTTCTTGACGTACGCAATACCCAATATATTTATTCCTCCAACTTTTGCATGGTACAGTTATTATTTTGTAACTAAGGAAATATTATCAAATATATAGTTGCGATAAAGTTGTCGATAGTGCAAATCAATGGATCTTATTTAAATGTATAATCAGGGATTATGTTTGAAATGAAATGTTGTGATTTTTTTAACCAACGATATTTTTATTAACAAAATTTCTCGGTCGAAAACTAGTATAGACCATAGGTATAGACGAGATTTCTTTTAATAACGTAAATGAAGTGACGTTGCGAGATTATCTAAAAAGTATTTGATAAAAGGCATTTTAAAAGCCAAATGTTTTTTTAGGAATGGCTAATGTAATATTAAAAATGAGGCGTTCGTTTAAAACTACGGCTTTTGGTATCCTTAAACAAAGTCTGTCCACGTTGAAATTCTAGTAGGTAAATACTAATCACACATTGCACACTTAGAACGCTGCTAATTGCTATGTTTATTAATTCGGATATTTCGGCGGAATACTG